>JABASD010000305.1:0-88163 GCA_019776165.1 Pogonognathellus flavescens | reverse complement strand
CTCTTCTCTAGCCTAGATATTACAACTCGTGGCCTTATAATCGAAAAATAAATAAATAAATAAAAAAATAATTCTCAGTCGAATCGAAAGAACAAACCAGGGATATATTCATTAATAACATCATCAATTTTCTGATGTTTTACCCCTCCCAATTTCTGCAACTTTTCGACAAATCATTATCGTCAGTGTCCGTCACTGTAAGAAAATCAGCATAGCCATTTATAAATTACTGAAAATTGTCTTATTGTTAGTATTCAAAAATTTATACAACTCTTAAAAAGCTATTTCATTGTCTCATTCACCTACCTAACGGGCTAATTCACCTACATTTGCTTCTTTCGGCTATTCTCCTGATATGAGGGGAGGAAAGGAACGATTATGTTGATTTGAGACTGATTTGAGATTATTTCATAGTACCTGCATGTTGCATAGTCAGAGTCCGTTATGTATGGTTATCAGAAAATAATATAATATTAATAATTAGAATTTTAAACATTATACTTAATTTTAAGTATGTTACTTGAAATCGTCATAAAAAGTTGACTCTGTAGTTGTACAATATTGTCATTGTTTACAACAAATAACATTTTAAGTTTATAAATGTTCATAATTATCCTCACGTAGCGATAAAACTTGTGGAAAATTTTGGCCAAAATGAACCAAACACATGAAACACATCAAATTCTCGCGCAGCGCGATTTATTTTTGTTATTTTGAAGCCAAATTTCTACTTTTGGCTTGTTTATCTGACAATTCCAAAAATGTCTAGTGTAAGTTAAGTTCCAAAAATATAGGAGGGTAGGACGGTAGGAGGATGTTCCCGGCGTCACCCTGTGACCCCCGGTGTCCGGTCATTTCATCGTGAGAAATTCATAGTGTGGACTATTCATCGTGGAAAATTCATAGGGGGGAATTTCATAGGGTAGCCAAATTCGCAGTCAAAAAATTGATAGTACAACCAATTCATGGTAAACCAATTAATCGTCATTTATTTTACATCGTATTACATCGTATTTATAATTTTAAATGTTCAGATCAAACAAAATTAGTCAAAGGGTAAATAATATAGAGGACCGGTATGAATGTGGTCAATTACAACTTCTTAGCCGCCCTCCCAAACTGTATGTTACATACAATGGACTTTAAATAATCAATAATATCCCTGTTTTCGTAATCATTAACTACATTTCTTAACTTTTCTTTAGCAGTCAGCACTCGTATTTTTTTTGTTTTTTTGTTGCGGGTTGTAATTTGAGTGTATTTGGTACACCTCCAAATTATTTTACCATTAGCCCCATTACCCTGAGAAGCGGACCTAGAAAGGCAAACGACCTACCTTTTAGTGACCCCCCTAGATATGCCCTTGGAGAACAGCTGTGTGGAACTTGTCAGAAGAGGGGTTAAACATTAGAATACGCAGAGTAAAGCGCGAAGTCTGCTATCACCCCTAATATGAAAACGTCATTTACAGGATATCCCAATTGACTGCTTTTTTGATAAAAGCTTTAGCATGAAACAACGAAACAACCTGTTGATGTTGAGTTTGAATAGTGGAGTTGTGGAGTAAGTGGAGTTCTGGACGGAGTTGAGTGAGTTTAATTTATAAACTGAAGCTTCATTGTTAGTTTGTGTCGCGTTCGAGTCTGGCTTGTGTGTTGCTCCAAAAATTGCTGAATTCGACAGCATCTATTTACAATATCAACTATGGCGTTTGACGAAAAATGTAGAGAAGTGGAAGAAGAATTTGAGTCTTCCGGTCTGGAATTCGACAAAAAAGAGAAATCTAAAATTCTTAGAAAATGTAAGTTTAAAAAACGTTTATTGGTATTTACTTTTTATCCATTGTCCATAACTTTGGGGGCGCGCCAGATTATCCAACATCAAATACGATCTAGCGAAATGAGAATTAAAGTTCAAAATTAGGGTTCTTTTTATTCTTTATTATAAATTATCCTTTTTGGAATTAATGAGAAACTAATTCTTTTGAATTTGTTTGTGTAGGTGTCAAGGCATTAGAAACATGGGGGTTAACACCGTCCGATTTCGTTGAGGCCATGATGGCATTTTGTGCTACCCATAGTCATAATACCATCACCTTAGGCGTCATTTCAGAATTCGAAAAACAAGATGCAGATAAGGTGAAATCCACAGATATTGATGCGGTTCAACCAACCGAGAGTAAGCAGCTTCATTTGCTACAAGTTTTTGGGGATAATACAAGGTATGATATAACCGTTTCATAAAAAAAGCGGAAGCCAGATCAGATTAAGTCTAAAATGTAACTGATATGCAATTACAGCCTTAAATTATTGGCTACATGACATCGAAGTTCGAAACTTCTTGTAATTTGATGTGACAATGTGAATTTAATAGATTTACGTATTTTATAATCAACTGAAACGCTCAACAATTAATTCTATATAATTGATTAATATGCAGGGTTAAGGTTGAAATGGAAGAAGATGACGATGAAGCGGATTCAATTTTAAAATTCTACGGTGGTGCTGTTCCAATGCGATCTCAGGTTCGATACTAATATTTACTTTTGAGATAAAAATGGAAGTTTTATAAACTGAATTTTTGCCTTATTTGATGGGTTATGAAATAGTTAGTTAGTAATGGAGCACAGACTGGTCAGTGGTCATTCAGAAATAGTAGCCGATGTCCAAAATAGCTTGTCGCCGATGGCCAATATAGTTTGTCACAGATGCATGCACGTAATAATACCTCTATAACCTCTTGTGGTAGATAAGTAATGTTTCTGTTCAAGTGAGGGTAGGGGAGTAAGTACACATGTGTCTCAAATAGAAAAAAGTTATGTAGTCAATTTTCAACTTTCTTTGTTGAAAGATATATTTACCTTATTTACCTTCTTTTTAATTTGGCAGAGACTTTAATTGCATTGTAAGCCTATGTTCACTCTCACTTTCAGTCAGCAGTGTGCCTTTACCAGCTTACTTTGTCCCTAGTTTAAAAATATCCTTTTCGGGATTAGATAAGAAGATTATAATACTAATAAAATATAACAATATGTGAAGTTCTGGTCATTATTTCAGTACTTAATTGATTCAATCAAGCCAATAGACTATAAATATACCAAATGTACTGAACTTGTTAGATTGGATTTTTGGATATTGGATATTTTATGATTCATGTAGTTGTAATTGTAAGCAAATTCTAATAACTTAAAAAGTTGAAGTACAGCAAGGCGTGTGTGTGTGTGTGTATAGATAAAAATTGGAGCATTTTAGCTTTTAGAAACTGCAGATTTGACGAATATGTCATAATGTCATCCAAATATTAATAATTGTCATTAAGATTTTGAACAAGTATCCTACTATGCAGCAAAGCTAGTAAAATGAAGAAAGGGAAGTTTTGTATAGACGATCAAGTTAGCCAAGTGCGGTAATGCAATGCGAGGAACATAATATTGATTGTATGTTGTTATGTGATGTGATGCAGGCAGCGTCTTTTTTCTTTGGTCTCACTGGTCTGTTCTTTCTTACAGGCGTTAGATTGGTTAGATAGAACTTTTGGTATGATTTGAGTGACTGTGGTTGTTGGTCTCTGTTACATGTTACATTATTGAGTTACTTGGTGTAGGTATGTTAAGTATATAAGGTATATAAGTGGTGCGACTACTACCATTTGCTATAGCTAACTATTTTGCCTATATGCCTGATGTCTTGCTTTTCGTGATGAACGGACGCATTGTATGTATGTAGTAGGGTAGGCTGTAGAACGACTTCAAAAATACGTAACATATTAGCCAACGAAGAAGAGAGTAGAAGGAAGAAAAGTTATTATGCTGTAGTTAAGTTGAGAGGAGAGCAAAACTTAGGATGTGATGTCTTGATGGCGAGACTTGGAGTCTAGTCGCAGTATAGAAAGAGTATTGCATGCCGCCTGGTCTGGTCTAACCATTAACTTTTGTAGAATTTGAGTTGAATCCATATCAAGTCCGTCAGGGTTGTACTGCTCACTAGTATAATAATATTTTCTGCTAAAGCTATGTAACTATGTAAATCGTAATGAAGAGACTTCGACTCGATTCTCAATGTTATTATATTGTGTGCATGTGTTGAATCAAATATTATAATATTTTATGGAAAGAACAGTGTATTTGTGTGAGTGTGCTTAGTGTGTGGTGAGTGTTCGATGTTACGTTACGTACATATATTATTGTATTTTGTGTGCAGAGTACATATGATATATAGTTAGAATATATTTTATAAGTTATAAGTATAAATTTTATGTGAAGTGAGTGTATTGTTATGTGAATAGTAAGTAAAGTATAGAAGTTTATAGTATGGTATCTGTGTGTGTGAAGGGAGCCTGAGGCAACGCGTTGCGTCTTCGTGAAGCACAAAAAGATTAGAAAAGGTACCTGGAGACCCAAGGTATGTTAGTTAGGACATTGGAGAGGGGTCGGCCTAATTGTTGCTGCACTCAATGTTGTAATATAATGCTTATCATACTATTCTCACTTATTCTTAAGCTAAAGAAAGCTGAAAGGTATAGGAGTGTAAAGGTATGGAATGGTATTGAGGGGAATCGAAGGTACAATAGCACAAAAAATTCCTTTCTTTCTTACCTGAGATCATAGCGTCAGAGGGGATAGAGTCTGGTCTGGATAGCGTCCTGGTTGCCAGTACCGCATTTTGTCTTGTAGTTGTGTCTTCTAGCTCTCGTCCGAAACAAAGATTCTCAAGATTTTTATCAAAATTTCGTAAATTCAACGAACTGACTTGATTTGCATTTACATCTGTGCAGTTTGTTTGCAGCGATAAAACTTTGCACGACAAACAAGTCAAAGTCTCAACCAAAGGATTCAGGTGAATTTTGCAATTTCTTTGTTCTGCCCTCACTTCACTGTTTCTTTCTGTTAGTTGGCTTGGCTTCAGTGGTACGTACATCGTACACACACAACGTTCGTTCATTTTCTAATATTTTAATATGTAGTAGTTGCCTGTTAACAAATTCTTAACTGCGAGGGAAGGGTTTGGCAACTTTAACTCGTGAAACAAAAAATATTTGGTTATAACGTACAATACAAAGGTGACAGTGGCTATATACCAAAAGGGTTAGTTAATTTCATTGTGTGTTGTATTGTAATTTGTTTTCGTTTCTTTGTATAATATTTATTTTTCTGTCCATGTTTGTTTAGAGTTCAATATCAGTTTAGGTAGATTAGATCACTTGTTGAAAAGAGAATTCTGATTTGCAAGGCAAAGCAACAAGTATTTCTTCTTTCGATATTCGTAGTTATATAGATACACACAGTGGATTTGCGTAAATCTCTTCTGTGCACTCGATTGCATGCATATTATATTTTGATTTTCGACTTAATCGGATGTGTGATGCATAGATTTAGTTAAGAAGGTCTTTGAATGAGAGAGCATTGGCACTATTAAAGATGGATTTCTCGGATGTTGTCACAAACAGCTTTGCATAACATATTCCATCCAAGCAGTGTACATCACTCACTTTGCTGAGTACAGACTCTCTTGGTTGGGTTAGGGTTATAATATTAGTGTAGCATATCGTATTTCATTGCAATCCTGTACACAGGTATCCGTGTTGTATGCATCCTAGGTTTAGGAGATCAACATCTTTGTAAACCATGGGAATGTCTTGGTTAGGATGTTTGCGTAGTGGAGTAGGATTAGGATAGCGTTGTCTGTGGTGGTTGAAAAAGATGCTCGGCATGGCGGGCTCCGGAGGCTTCTTCAGGGGAGCAAGCGTTAGTGTTAGTAGAAACTAACAATTAGGTATTGTGTTTTTTCTTTCGAATATAAAGTAGAGTAGCAGATAGGAAACATAAGTCTGAGTGAGACTATAAAACTCTACGTGTATATTATATGAGAATGCATTGTGTTATTGCATTAGAATTCATATCCATTGTATTGTGGGATGTGTTGCTAAGCTTTTCTAGGCGTTTGTTAGTTAGTTCTCTGAACGTAATATTATTTCTGTATAGAAGAGGCATTGTTTGGAGGCATATCATAACATGTAGTGGTGCTATAGCCTCTATATAGTTTCGTTTGTGTCTCATGTCCATGTCCAGCAGAGCCAGCCGTCATTTTCCTATTCCTATGCTTCATTGTTAGTATGTGGAGGCGTGGATGAGGAATCGAAAATTCAAGGTTGGCGTGGGTTTGGGTTAGCCAGAGTTAAGCTATTCTGTATGTGGCCGTGGCGTGGCAAAACCCTTCGTTTTCGACTAACTTGCTTGCTTTAGTGTAGAGGAGACTACAAATTCTACACACAGAGAACTCCTAACTAACCACTTCGTATGATACAGCAGCAGACAGACAGACATACCACTTATTTTAGTTTCCCTGTTATATTACATGAACCTTACATAAGAAGACCATAGTCACTCACAGCCACAATCTATATGTAGTCGTAAATCCTCATGTTCTGAAGAGTATAGCAATAGCAGCGTATATACACTTATTATACACACAGCTAAAATGCTAAAGCTAAGTAAAATAATATAAAGGAGGCAAAGAGCAGGAGGATTTCCCTCCACTCATTCCACAACTCAACCCTTTCATTTATTTTTCTATCTGTCTATTCCATACACTTTCTACGATATGTATAATCAGTAGCGCAGCAAGCAGCGTTTTACATTAGCCTGTATACTGTACGAGTCTGTATAATTTCTGTTTATGTTCATCTACTGCACATAGTATTACAATAACACAAAGATAGTATCATAGGACGTATGTGTGTGTGTAATATTTTTACCCTTACACTTTTTAATGGTTACCCCAGTATGTATTCTCTGGTAGATCTGCTGTGTATGAACTGTAAGTCTATGTGGGGAATTACCCAAATAGGTGGAAAAGATGAATATACTCTCTCGCGCGTCGTCCTCTAGGTATGGTGCATGGCTTGGCTTCACTACCTACCACCACCACGCACTTGGCCTGGTTAAGGCTAACGGAGATTATGAGTTGAGTACGTAAAGTAATGCAACAGGCAATAGTAAATACATAGAATACGGCATAGGGTTGAATAAAGCTATATTTGTACTTACTTGTTCACATGATTTTAAATTGATATAATATTATAACGAGGTATGTGCCTACGTCATTTTATAGCCAGTTCATCTATGAGTTCTTCGATGAATTTGTAATGTCTTTGCATGCATACATTTATAATGTATCAATACAAAAGTTAAAAGTGTGCTCAATGCACTATTATTATGATACAAATATAGAAGCCTGTATAGAATGTTCTTTGAAATAGTTTAATGATCATCTGCGTATGTAAAATATTGTTGTCCTCTGCGGGTGATGACGACGATATAAAATATAATGAGTGATAGATATCATCCCTATATCATTTCTGCTTTTGGTAGTTGGTAGTTAGGCATTTTTAGAACAGGTACAGAGAATTAGACATAATAGCGTACAGGAAACCTAAAAATCATAGACTGACACAGTTATGTGCGTGCGTGGTTGGATGGAAATGGAAGTTGATATATAAAAGCTAGCTTTATTTACATTTATGTAGGGTGCATATTTACATCTGAAAATTAATCGAGCTGATTGTTATCTCTTGTACACAGGTATATATCTTTTAAAGCATTTAGAACTAGAAACAATATTGAGAGCAAAATTTGGGATTCAGATTTATATTTATAGGCAATTTGTTCATATCTAGGGGTGGCTTCACCAGTACATCCGTACTAGATGCACCTTTGTGCGTAAAAAATATTAATTGAATACCCGTGAATCGAAAGACGTCATTTTTCAAAGTTAATTTCTGTATGAAGTTCTTAGAGGAAGCTAGAGCTATTGAATGGATTTTTCTATACCTATAGTGAGAAGACAAATAGTGGTAGAGGTTAAGGTTGAAGATGCGATAGGAATAGAAAATATTTGGAATAAAATAAAATATTATTGCCTTTACTTGGAACTTGAGAAGTGAGTCAAAGCATTTCATGTTGAAGCGTACCGTTGCGTTTGTTGCATGTAATGCATCTTCTTACTCTACTATTAGTGTTTCAGTGTTTTTTGGTAACAGTTACTGGTTGTAGTACGAATGCCGTTGAAGTTGAAGGGAACAGCCATAATAATAAGTTCATTTGAAAGCTAAGTGTAAGGATGGGGATAAAATCTTTGTATAGTTCACATCATTTGAGATTCTCTCCGACAGACAGATCCACGTACTGTAGCTAGCGCGCCAAAACCCTCTACACAGTAGGCAGACAAGACGAAAACAGACGAAAAATCTGTTGGAGGCTGAGAAGTGAAGAGAAGACCCTAACTTCATCTTCCTCTCCCCTACTAATCCATCTCTTTGTTGGTAGAGAATGAAAGACGTTTGGTCTTCACTGCTTTTGCTTTGTTAGTGTGTTATATATTATAGGAAGGGATAGGATAGGGTAGTTGGAATCTGTAGCTACACGAGGAAGAACCCTCTTTCATGAAAGCATTTTTTCTGTTCTCTGTTGCTGTATCCCATTTAGAGTTGACTTTGGCCGTTTTTCTGGGATATCTTCAACAAGTTAAGTTACCTACGGCACGGTGTTGTATACAGAGTTCTTGTGTTTTGTCGTCTGCATTTGCACCTTCTTTTCGTAACGGCTTTTTCAACTTATTCTGGTATTGTGTTGAGCAACCGTCTCTTTTCTGGAATCGGGAGTTCAACGTACAGACAGACGTTATTAACTAAGAACGATGACGGTTAGACGTGAAGTGTCTGGGAAATAGTTTTAGTGGATAGGTATTGTGGAAATAGTAAATAGGTACCGACGGGTACCTCTAGGTAGGTAGCTGTAGGTTGTTGAAGTTGTTGTACAGATGCGAGATAACATGCAGTGGTTATAACTTTATATAACTATATAGTCTGTAACCGAGGGACAGGAGAGCAAAGGTAGTTTTGAGAAATATGTGCCGGCCGGTATTTACAGAAGAAGGGAGTTAAGAGTAAGGCAAACCAGGTTCCAATCAAACTCAGCCGCATATACGTTCTTGGTTAAATTTCTACCTTAGCTTACCTTTCTTTTTCTTTCATTTTCTGTTGTATGATTCAAATGACTACTTTGATTGTATAGTTGCACCTGGTTTATCTTTACAATGACGAAAAAGGTCTTGGGCTGTTCCTGGAAAAAATCTTTTCAGGGTGTATGGTGTATGCAACCAATAAAGAGACAGTCTTACTCTCGAATCTTTTCCCATAGGTTGCTTTACTTTCATTGCATTCTGCCAATTTCCGTTGGTGCATTTCTATTCTCGGCTTTTGGGGTTAAACTTCAAGCTTCATCTTCATTCATTCATTTGATTTCCTTCGTGTCGCTTCGGTTTCGGTGTACTTATTTTACGCTGCAGAATTTTGTGCTCGAGTGTTAGTTCTTAATAAATTGACTGCAAAACTGCTACTTCTTCAGCCTTGAACATTGTGCCCGGAATCTACGCTAACGATACAGACAAGTTTTCATCGATGACTTAATAATCTAGCATTATTTGTGCTGATGTCAGCACACAGAAGAAACGAAAAACTTGATTTGACTGTCTAACGAAGCAACAAGTTGTGAGCGGGAAGAAAACAGGATCTGTGGTTTGGTGGGTGAAGATCTAGTGTACATTTTCTAAACGTTGTGACTAGATCCACACTCATCAAATTCCGGACCTACAATCAACACTAGTTGCTTTGCAGTACTTGATTGCGTCTCTGTAATTTACTTAGTATGTAGCTTAAAATTATTTGTCATAAAATTATGTAACTTATCATTCCTTGCTACTCTGTAAATTGTGATTAGTCTATGTACCTATGTAATTTAAGCAGTGACTCGTAAAACATTTTTCTTAACTTGTGGTAAACAGTTATAATATACGGATTTTTGGCGTCTTTACCATTTCAACTTGCGACGGTTGAGATATCGAAAATGGACCATCCATGTCATGTCAAGCACACAGAAGATACCGGTTGATTTGCTGCGCAACGGTTGTGTGTCAACGATGATGATTTCTATAGGTGGGTGGGCTTCTAGTGCATGTATCTTAGTTCATGACTAGATCCATACTCATCTAAAGAAGTCCAAATCTCTACGTCACACACCAAACAGTCTGGACCTAATTATGCCAATAAATTACATTAGCATACCTGTAGTTGTTATAATAATTATTAGTGTTGGAATGTTAATTATAATTATTGATGAATTACGGATTATGTATAATGTTGTATTATTATTTCTTATCTTTACTCTTGGGATATTGTTCTCTAGTATAGTTTAATTATTAGCTGTATATGTATATTCTTGTTCTGTATGCTATTATATTTACGTAATTGCTAGTTGTAAGGTTACTAATTTATAAGCAAATGCCTAATTGTAAAAGATTTGAGTTGAGAAAATATAGAAATATTTTATGTACATCATGCAAAGATTGCTTATTATACTTTTATACTTGTACTATTATTTATATGCATACCGAAGCGATGTGAATTACCGAATTGAATGTGTCATTCATATACAAATTTTATTAGTTTAAGTCTACTGATTGACTAGTAATTGTACAAGTGGAGACTCGCACTTCAAGTTTATTGTACAGGGCAGGGCCAGGGGTTGCTGTCAATTCTGTCTTTACTACTATCAGCAGTTAAACTGTAGTAGTATAAACGATATAATTATTACTGTTAGATTACTGCTACCCTTGCTTCCGTAAGCAATCAAAAATCAAATAAGGGTATTAAACTATAGGTATATTAGAATTCTAGTATAGAGATATGGTTGCGGAAGTGTAGTACAACTCGTGTATGTATGTATACTTAAATTGTATAAATACGTTCTGTAGTTATTGCATCAAAACGAGAGAACAAGATGTGGACAATTATATTAACGTTCTAAAAGCAATTATAGTATTTCTCATTCAATTCTGGTTATTATATATTACAGGCTTTACGTGTAAAATATAATAAACGAATATTATGTGCGATATGCGGTTAATGTTAGGGGAAGTGCATAACTTGGAAGATGTATGGGCAATCAAATGCGTTTAACTCATCTCATTGCATACATATTTGAGAGCTATAGGGAATAGGGTCTACAACAAAGTTAGAAATGTTATATAAATTCTTATTATACGCGTTATTTATTCTTTTAGGATATGAATTGTATAAAAATGTGAGGTTGAAGTAAGGTTAAGGAAGAAGCAACAATTTTTAGCTTCGGCTTCGCTCACGATCAGTACAAGACATAACTAGACACTTAGACAGTAAGCGTTACTCCACACAACCAATCTATAGGATGTTAATTCATACTCATTTTCTGTAAAAGGCAAATACAGACACAGTCATAATGTTACGTTATATATGTATAGGGAATCTTACATAATATCGAGTCAAGATATTATATAATATATTTATATAATACAATGAAGCAAAAGCAACTAAACCGGGTCCAGTATTTTCTAAAGGATTTGGTGGCATCTGCTTGGATTTGATGGGACGCTAAAGCCGTACGGTGTTTGCCTTAGGTCAAAATTCTCCCCTTGTCTCATTCAGTCGGACTGAGAGAGTGAGTGAGCAAGCTGAAGCCAGCAAACCAAGGCCATTTTTCTTATACAGAGTATCTACCTGTCTGTTCTGAACTAAAAGATACTCTGTTCAAGTGCAAAGCCCTTTTTTCATCTCTTTAGTATCTCTTTAGTTCGTTTGGAAGGCTAAGGCAAGGCAAACTATGAAAGCCAAAGCTAAAATCTATAGAATTATATTATCATGGTGTGTCTATGTCTTAGTGTCCTCTCCTTCGTACGTATTGTTACGTAGAACATGTAAAATGTCGACAGATGCAATGCAAGTCTCATGGAGAGGAGAGTCTTTTAGTAAAGAAATGTAAATGTAACGTACTCTTCTCACTGACGCTCTTGCTTATGCTGCTGGAATGAGAGGGGACCTTTCCCAAATCAAAGTAAAGAATGATGCTCGTTCTTTGGCTTTTATATATACTTGTGTGTATGATTCTTACTTACAATCTTCTTTATAGTTCATGTGTTCTCGTCCCCTCCGCATATTATCACTATAACCAACAGGAGATTGAGATCGTGGCTTGCTTTTCCAGTATAATCATATAATAAACATTAAATGTCGATATAACAATGTGAGATAGCTTGCTTGTTTTGTCGTTCGTTAGGTAAATTGGCTAATCCAAATATTTCTCAAATTCATTCAGTCATATTGGGTACTACTACTACCATGTCGGCTTAACTTCTGATAGATCTGTGACCGTTTACAACTTAGAACGACCCATTGAATTGGTTCATCGCATGTAATTCGTAATGTATGTATCATTTAAATGTGTATATTATCCTCAATACAATACAGAAACATTCTTTTGTGTTTTTTCTTATGGCATTTTAGAAAATTGAAACACCAGATAGAAAGCCTTTCAAAGATGTGCGGAATTCTGAAGTCGCGGTCGCACAAAGCGTTGGTTTCAGCCCATCTGGATATTCTCCTTCAGTGTACGTTTGAAATGAATACGCCAATACAATTACAGCTCTCCACCTTTTTTTGTCATCCGTTACCAATTTAAGATCATTTCAATTCAAACAATAGCGATTTATCTCCATGATTCTATAGAAAGGAACCTAAATACATATTCAATGTATAGAAATGTCAAGTATAGTATGTGTCATGTTTATATGTATTAAAACTTTTTATATATAGTCAATCTGCATCGAAGAACTATCGGTCAAAATCTGATACTGTCCTCCGATTTCATACTAAAAACTCCACCGACTGGGGTAATGACGTTAGTAAAACAGAGTGGGAAGTTGCTATTACCAGTAAAATGCCTGCGAAACAATTCAAAGTATGAAATCAATTGAGTTCATTTATTAAGCATGCCTGATTTTCATACACTTCAACGTAGAAGCTGGATTAACCTATTTACTTTATGTTGATGCAGTATATGTTCCAGAAAAATGTAGATGTGGCGTTGACCACTAATGATTTCCTAAGTAAATTAGGTATGAGTATCATTGATGATTCCAAACTAGAGTTTCCTCAAGATTTGAGACAGTCATGTACCGTAAGTGCAAAGCATGTGAAACTACTTATTTTTGATGCGTACAACAAGTATGAGTATCGTAATGTATAATTGCATTTCCTATGTAGGAAGATTCTGTGTTCATTGGAAGGATTCGTAATTACGAAGGAAAATTAACTGCTACCACCGTTTTCATGGAAGGTACACTTGATGAAAGTGAAGGACATGCTCTTTCTTTGGATGTTTCTCCCTTGGACGAATATTACCTTTTCCCTGGACAGGTATCAGTTATTCGACAGATTATAATTTTTATGAGACTATTCAATGCAGTAGACCCTACTGTAATACGCCAACACAAAGGAGATGCGTTGTCAAGTTGTATTCATGTTAATATTGCCGATACAGATTGAATGAGTTTAAAAAAATGTTTCCTTACTTTCATTATGGAAAATTAGGTGGTTGCTGTTACAGGTCAAAACAACCTGGGAAAATGCATAAAAGTCAGCAAATTACATTCACCCGTTCAGCTTCCATTCTCGCAAAGGTGTATCCAAGTTGATAAAGCAACAGGTATGAGTTACTGTAACCTATCTATAATACTTACACTGATTTCATACAAAGGCCTAGTTTTTGTGTATACAAAATGACATTACATTACAACCATCAGTTTAAAATTATCAATTTATATGACATACAATTATAAAGTATACAATTTATTACGTCGTGGCCTGTAAATTGAATCATTTTCTTGTAAATAGGTCCGCTGGACTTGCTGATTGCTTGTGGTCCGTTTACACCGACCGATTCCATGAATTATGAACCGTTCAAGGATTTGCTCAATGTAATCAAGACGACAAAACCTCACATTTGTATTTTTATGGGCCCGTTCTTAGATTCAAATCATCCCATTATTGAATCTGGTAATTTGGATAAAACATTTGATACAATGTTTTCCAATTTAATGAGTGAAATAGACAACACGCTGGAAGGAGCAGGCACCCATATAATATTCGTGTCTAATTTCAAAGATGCACATAGCTGTAATGTTTATCCAACTCCTCAGTACAACCACCACACGTAAGTTAACTTCAACTTTCCAAGAATTGTAGAATAGAATAATTGTATTTACGGCTCTGCCCTCATAACATATACATGCTTTTGTATTACACAGATTCCAAAATATTCGTGCGACATTTGCCCCTGATCCTTCGGTTCTGTCAGTTGGAGGTGTTTCAATTGGTATTACTTCGACGGACATATTGATGCATTTCGCAAAACAAGAACTTTGCCAGTAAGTCTTATTTTAGTATATATCATGTATATTTGTATTTACCATAATTGATAATTATTATGATTCTGTAATTTGTGAGCAAAAAAAAGTAATTTCGGTATACCTAATAAGACATAGCTAAACCCCATATCACATTCTCTACAATGCGGAAAACATTGTATATCTATAAATCTCGTCAGGTCACTAAGCTTTGGTCCCTAAGTTCGACGAAACGTTCTCATGTACATAATTAAGCGACTTTGTTAAGTTTGGGCTTTGGTGTCTGTCCTAAAAGGAACGAAATCCATGAAAGCTTGTAAACGGTGTTTTTAGAATCGTTAATTTATATCGTTGTTTTCTTTGGAGAAAGAATCAAGATTAAAACATATTTTAAGATTGCATTGTATTTAGTTAGTAACTTGGTGTTAACTAGAAGTGAAAACACAAATATTTCGAAAACTTTTCTAGCCTATATGGTTTGAGAATCATATAATAGTATTCAATTCATGTAGAACAGGAGACTTTTTATTCCTCGGATGTTGTTTAATGAATTAGTATTTTTGACTCTCGAGGATAGCATTGTAACATATACTTGAAGAAGATCGATTGATACGATCGAAAGCTTGTAAAGTATTTGAATAAACCAAATGTTACAATGTTATCCTCGAGAGTCAAAAATACTAATTCATTAGTATTCAATTCCTTTATATTCGTTGTAGATTTTTTGGTTTTTGCGTAATTTCGTTAGATATTTTTTTGCACAGCCAAGATATTTAGATACCTTTAAAAAAATTACATTGTTTAAACTTTAACATGTTTACACTTTTAATCAATAATAATATTACGTCATTTATTTTGTGCTTTAAGGTCGTCAATGAGTTTGGATCGTATGAGTCGCTTATCTCGACACATCCTGACTCAAAGGAATTTCTACCCATTATATCCAGCAGATGAGTCCGTTCCTTTTGATGTTGAACATTGGGCGCATCTGGCTCAATTGGACCACAATCCTCACGTCCTGATCCTTCCATCAGATTTGAAACATTTTATCAAAAACGTAGACGGAACAATTGTAGTGAATCCAGAACGCTTAACTAAGGGTTCGTCTGGGGGAACATACGCCAGATTGAGAATTACAGTTCCCGATGAGAAAATGGAAACCTCTGATGTTTCTACCGATGTTGCTGATATCATTGTTGGCGAAATTATTAAAATATAAACAATAATTGACCATTTATTACCTAAAGTGCCTATTAATATGAAGATTTTTTGGTACGTATTACTTAAGCTAACTAAAGATATGACTATGTGACATACATTATCGTTAAAAATCTCTTCATTCCTTTGTGAATTTTTTATTGTTGCTTTTATGAAAACAAATTTCGGGACCAATAAAATAATTTTTCACGGACATAATTTTTTTAATACCTAATTGCTGGTATTTTCTTGTACTGATCAAACCTAAGTGATATGGCATACATAATTAACCATAATATTTTTAGCACGTTTTTAGAAAAATTTGCAGTTTAATTTAACCGTATTACATGAAAATGATTAAGTATGATTTCATTTCATAGTTTCATGTAGAATTGAACGGGTTAGCATTCATGTTTAGCTTGCTAGCTTTGCTATCTTGCTTTGTGTTTCAGATTTGCGGTTTAACTCTATCTTGCACGCATAGCACTTTATATCAATCTAAGCTTGCACGTAGTAGGCTGTCTTTTCATTGCCAATTTCAAGTGGCAGATGACCGCGTAATAAAAGGCTTAGTAAGCTCCGTGTTGTTTGAATCGGCGGTTGTGGTTGTCATTCTTGTCAAGTTTAATTAATCAATGATTAGGTCTGGACGGATTTTTAGTAGTAGCTTTTGTCCACTTTCAGTTTGGTTACAACGTGTGTCGCCTATTGACTGCAATACATCTTCCTTTTCAAATTTTCGTAAATACAACAGTATTATCAATAAAGTGAACCGTACTCGAAATTTTCATTCTTCGACAGTGAAGAATTCAAAATTAGGAGAGAAAATACAAGCAAATCTTAAACTACATTCAATTAACAGGTCAGTTACACAAGTTTTAATTAAGTTAATACAGGTATCTATATTTTATTTTGATTATTTTTTGACATTGAATAAGGTGAATGTCCAAAGTCCACTAGACTACTACTACTGTTGACTACAGTAAACAGCTGACATTAAATATAATATAAAGGCAAGAAGGAATGTTGACATGTTGAGTGTATTTGATTCGATACATCAAGAAATACAAGTAAATTAACACAAAACGATCATTTTAATTCCAAAAACCATACATCGGACATACACTAGTGTTACTAACGTCTCCCAGATTTTGAAATACCTACCTTTTGGGAAACACCGGCAATACAATAAAATTCCCGGTTGATACTCGCTTATTGTGGAGTTCGAGTAGATTTATTACTTTCTCACTTTTTTGCATATTTCGTTCGGAGATACCCGAAAAATTAGAATCCATGTTATATCTTCTGATCTCCTAAATGTTTGCTCGGATTTTTCACACCAGAGCACTCTTCACAACAAGTGTGATTGGAGGATGCATTAAGTGTCATGATAAATGCACTAACAAATCAAGAAAAAATAATATTCTTATAAAGTATACATGTTTCAGCAATTACTTGAGGTGGTATTGAGTTTGTTATCATTTATTAATCGTTGTAATATTTTATTATTTATTGCAGAAATTCGTACTCTTCCCAGTGCAACTTTAATTTACCTGTAGCAGAATCATCAATGTCAGCAATGGGAGACAAAGAGTTAAGCCAGTACATTCTTCCTTTGGACCAACCTATTAGTTTGCTAGATTGCACTGATGCTTTTAATGGACTCGAGCCCAGAGAAAAATTGTATGCACACTACTTAAGCGAAGCTTCTTGGCACGGCGGACTTATTGCAACAGTGCAGGTTAACAAGATAATTGAACTACTTAATCAAATTATACAATGAGATTTTTCGGATAAATTTAAGTCAATAAATGTGTTTGTCTAGATCATCTCATGAATCAAGTTTGATCATTTCCCTTCTCCTGGATATTTTCAAGTCTAATGGAATCGAGGGATTGAAAACCAAAGCAGTAGAGAACTGTGGTTTCACTGAAGATGACTGGAGGGTACATTAACTGTTCTTCTTTTAATTATTTTGTATTATAATATAGTTAGTGAGAAATTGGCGTCAGCATTGAAATGTTTGTATTTTGAGATGTTTGTATAATTTGTATATAAATAATTTCGAAAATGTCCACTATCTGTTATAGGCATTGTTAGTGTACGCCTGCGGAGTGTTTGGAAATGCGGGTAACTACAAGAGTTTCGGAGATACCAAAATTATACCTGGAGTTCCTGTCGAAAAACTTGACCGTTTGGTCGAAAACGCCAAGTTTACTGGCAATCAAAATGTTCAGGAGAAATGGCTTGCCATCAAGGATAAAATATATTCTCTTACTCTAAAAGAAAAACAACTTGGACTGGGAGAAAAGGTTAAACAATTCATTAACTAAAATCATTTAAAGAAGTTGAGTAAAAAGTATAAATATTAAAACAGATTTAAGAAAATCCAACTTAATATTAATTCTACAGATAGCAGTACTGCTACAGTATAATATACTTATGTAATCTTTTATCTCGTTATTGGTAAGTAGGAATTTATTAGGTATATATATATTTTTTTGTATTCACACATTCTAGGTTAAGTATGTAAAAATTAAAGTTGCATTGGTAAAGTTAGTAAAGTAAAATGTTGGCGGATTGTCCACTGAACTGATTTTTTTATGAATTTTCCATTAATCTTTTCAGGGCACCACAGCGTACTTCTCTGATAATTGTACCACCGAGGATGGCGATTTAATTAACCGTTTTATGAAGCAACAGAAATCTGAAGCTTATATTACTCGTCTGTTTAAGACTGTAAACGGTGCAACCACCCACTACGAGGTATTTGTACAAGACTACTAGCTAGTAATGCATATAGTTCTTTGAAAGTTATTATACTGTATTACTGTATAATATAATTAATCATTGAATTTTTCGCTTTATTAGATTCGTGCCGCTTCCGAGGAACTTGACGACGGATCTTCAAAAGTATACGATTTTGAAGGTGCTAAGATAACATTCACGAAAGGCGATTATTCGCCAATCATGAAAAAAATGGCCGACTCCTTAGAAAAAGCCAAGGTAGTTAATTCTGACAAGACATTATAGTTGAAGGAATTATTGTCAAAGCATCAATAGTTACTGGACTTAAAATGAGCAAAATAATTTTATTATTTGTAGGAATATGCTGCGAATGAAAATGAAGTAAAAATGTTGGAAAATTATATTGTAAGTTTCCGAAAAGGAAGTTTGGATGCTCATAAAGAAGGGTCCCGCTACTGGATTAAGGACAAAGGACCAGCTATTGAAACGTACTTATCTTAATTAGTTTCATTTTAATATGATGCATTTCGAAAGAATATTGTATCATTTCCATTACATTTTCACTTTAGTTACATTGGATTTATCGAAACGTACCGCGACCCTTATGGTACCAGAGGGGAATTTGAAGGGTTCGTATCTATTGTAAATCGTGCAATGTCTGCCAAATTCTCTGCCTTAGTAGAAAATGCACAAAGTTTGCTCACACTCCTGCCTTGGCCAAGTCAGTATGAAATTGAAACTTTCCAAAAACCCGATTTCACATCCCTGGGTTAGTATTAAAAGTATAATTATGTTATTAATAAAGTTGTGTCATTCGGCAGCAGTATCATAATTTTTGATAAAAAATATTTCAGATGTTCTCACTTTTGCCGGAAGCGGTATCCCAGCCGGAATTAATATTCCAAATTGTAAGATAATTTAAGTTGAATATAATATTCGTTAAATTATGGCAGAGGATTCAATACTGATCAAAATTCATTCAAGTAATCATTGATCCCTCTTAGATACCGAAATTAGACAAAATGAGGGCTTCAAGAATGTCAGCCTTGGGAATGTCATTGTTGCTGGTTACAAATACAAAAACATTCCGTTCTTGTCTGAGGAAGACAAAGAATTATTTGACAAATACCGCATTGAGTCATTCGAGGTAAGTACAAATATTTGATATGACATTAAATTATTTACATTTAGTGATTGTAATGTATGTGTAAATACATTTATTTGATTTAGGTTCAAGTGGGTCTTCACGAGTTGTTAGGTCACGGCTCAGGAAAACTGATGATGAAGAAGGCTGATGGAACTTCTAATTTTCCAGCAGATTTGAAGAATCCATTAACTAATGAGCTTGTAATTTACTATGACCCTAAAAATCATACCTATACATATATCTCTCTCGCTCATACGTTTTATTTATATGGGATTTTCATTTGATAGATCGAATCATTTTATGAAGCTGGAGAGACTTATGATTCCATATTTTTGTCTCTTGGTTCTGCTTTCGAAGAATGTCGAGCTGAATCTGTTGGCCTATTATTATCCCTGAATCACGATGTTTTAAAGTAAAAATTAATTTCATGCTAATATATTGTACATAATAGGTTAGTTATAATAATAGGTTATAGGTTATAATAATAATAGGTTAGTTATAAAATATGGTACTAAAAATATTTATCCAAAATGTAGTTATGCTCACTTGCTTTCATAAAATATTTTAGTTTTTTGGTATGTTTTCAACAAAATATTTGTTTTTTCATTAGAATTTTTGGAATTGAAGGAGAAGAGGCCGAAAAAGTCATTTACGTCAATTGGCTAAGCATGATATTTTCTGGAGTAGCTAAGGCTCTAGAAATGTACCAGCCGGAAACAAAAAGTTGGATGCAAGCTCATTCACAAGCTCGCTTCGCCATTTCTCAAGCTTTAATCGAGGCTGGTGAAGGCCTCATCGATATAAAAGAGACTACTGGAGAAGATGGAAAGCGCGACTTATTGATTACTCTAGATAGAAGTAAAATTAATACTGTTGGGCGCAAAGCAATCAGCGATTTCTTATTAAAAATACAAGTAATGAATTTATCCCTTATGCATATAGTCTGACATGTTTAGGTATAATATTGCATCTAAGAAAGTTAATGAAATTATGTAAACTTTTAGGTTTACCGATCACTTGCGGATGTTAAATCTGCTAGAAAGATGTTCGAACACTACACTAGTGTAAATGACGATGGCGCTCATCCCTGGGCAAGTTGGAGAGATATCATTATGGACAAAAAGCAACCCCGAAAAATTTATGCTCAATGTAATACATCGATCGCAGGTAAGACGTTGAAAATGATGACATTGTAACACTCATACTAAGTACATGGTCTTGCATTGCATTGCAACTTGTTTCGACTCAATTATTTTTATTTTTATTTTGAACATATTTCAGATGATTCAACTGTGGTGCTTCACAAGTACGAAGCAACACACGAAGGATTCATTCAGTCTTTGGTGGACAGATTTCCTGGCAACAGTGTCTATGAACATCTGGATTATTGCTGGAAAAAGGACAAGCCATACTTTTGAGGGTACAACATCTAAAAATGGTAATAGTGTTTTTTAGCAACTTTTCTCATTTTTGGAATCAGTTCTTATCTTCTTACAATACAGTTCAATCGATTCATATTCATCATCAATTAAATCGAGCAAATCTTATTTCTATTACCATTGCCTATTTTGGTTTAGTGTGATTACTAGCGAACACATTTTGTTATTTTGTCTGCATTTGTCAATAGCAGTCATTCTACTTTTGTTAGTAGGTAACGAAAACGAATGAAACCCAAAACACCGTGCCATGCACCTGTATTATAAAATAAAATGCTTGACACTTGGGTAGTAGTTAGTTAGACCAACAGTCATTTACTCCAGACACAGGAAACCTGTGTAATTTAGGTGTTGATTTGTATCAAGTGTACCACGAACTCTTTGTTTGTTTTTATGTGAACATTCTGATTCTGACTCATTTTTACAATCCTGCCTCACCATTACCTTTGTTAAAAACATCATTAGATTTCTGCACTATTGCCACAAGCAATAAAATTACTGCAAATACAATAATTGTATTGTGTGCATGTTGCATAGTAAATACATGTTCCCCAAAGCACCACTTCAATTTCTCTTGTGCAAACTTACAGTTGATAATTCCAGTCAAGATAAGGTTTTTTCATTTTTCAATCACATGTGAGTAATATAATTTTACATAATAGGTAATTATATTTTATGTAGTCCTTGTGGGTATCGTTTTGACTGATAAAGTTTGAGCCGCTTGACTGTAATAAATATAAATGTGACTAACAAGTTCAAGGCTTCCTTGTTTTTGCGTCTCCAAACGGAATCTCGATGTCTCGTTGTGCTGTGAAGTGTGCACAGGACACAATAATTTGTTATTTTTGTCGCAAATATCGATATAGAGTTATGAGAGTCTGCATAAAGTATTAATCAATCATGTGTAGAGTATGAACAAAAATTTACGTACAAAACTTTCACAAGCATTGTTAGTTTTCAGCTAGTGAATCAGTTTCTTTATAATGAGTTATCCAAATTGCCTTTTTATATCGTCTATTTTTAAGTGCTAAATGACTAATCGCAAAATTATTTCTTAAGTCTTAAGAAAGCTTAGTACATAGCATTCATGTGTTAATAATTTAACAGCATCTTAAATTATATTTTTTTCAGTCTCCACTACTGTTTAATGCTATGTGGAATGAAAAGGTATGTATACTAATACAACTGAGCGATATTATGCAAGGAATAGAAAAGTTCAATGTCACAAGATTATCGTTTTTATGTAAAACGATAGTTTTTGTTTGCAATGTTTAGTTATGTATGTGATAACTGCAGTTATGCAATAGGAAAGGAAACGGGAAATAATGGTACTGCTGTATTGCAGACGAACATGTGTTCGATATCCGCTTACAGTATACTACCTTTTATGCAATTTTACTATTAGCTTTCAGTTCAGTAGAGCAGAGAACATATATATTATGTCATACATAGGTAAGTTAAATGACGTAATACAGTATTCATAAGTTTAATTCAAAGGTGAAACCCAATTACATTTAAGCATGGAGACTACGTCAATTTCTTTTCGATCTTTCCGTGTATGTATTGTCAACAAGATTCTCACAACGGATTTAACGGATTTCTATATCCGTTGTAGACAGTAGATGCATATAAGAAAACATCTCTTTATATGGTTCTTGCATAAGTTTGAATTATGTAAGAAAGTTTCATGTTATTACTGTTTCAGTTTCAAGATTCTTTCTCGTGTGTGCCACAGAGCTCAATTATATGATAGTGCGATATATGATATGCCTGTACATAACTTCATGTAATTATTCGGTG
The DNA here is from genome assembly GCA_019776165.1 of Pogonognathellus flavescens. Taxonomy (NCBI): domain Eukaryota; kingdom Metazoa; phylum Arthropoda; class Collembola; order Entomobryomorpha; family Tomoceridae; genus Pogonognathellus; species Pogonognathellus flavescens. Next base: position 65,562 of record JABASD010000305.1, on the reverse strand, counting down.
CAGGTTTGTTTGAAAACAGATTATGTATTCATGCATACCCAATGTAAGTAACATTTACTTAAGTCCGTGAAGTAGGTATATTATGTGATGTTGATGGTGAAATTTATACATGATGTAAGAACGGATAACTATTAGCTTTTAGAAAGTGTGAATAATAATGCGGTTAGCACAGTTCAATAGTAATGAATTGGAAATTAATGGTCACATTGGTCATTAATTACATTTTCAAGTTTTTGTCGAAAGTACGTGTGCATTAAAAAGTAGCTACGTGAACACTACTATTGAACAAAAAGTTACTTCAAACCTGAGCTAGAGGTTATATTTAGGTAGCTAGTTTGTTTGAGATGGTATAAGCAGAAGCATTATGAATGCACTTAGGTCAGGTATATTTTATTTCGATATTTGAAACAACATCGTGTTAGATTTGAAGGAGTTCTCTTCTCACACTGATTATCTATACCCTATACCGTATAGTAGACAGGTACAACAGTTTATAATAATTCATCTAATTCATTTCTTCTTATTTGTGAGCTACGACAAGGTAAGCGCAAGAGATAATTCCATTCTGTCATGTACTTACAAGTACAATGTACAACAGAAAATAATATTTTATTCTACTTGACTTGGATTTAGGAAAGTCGCACCTTCACATAGCCAGACGAGGTAATAAGTTTATTGTTTACAAGTCTCAGACTTAAAGGGCTGCTTTAGAGGTTGACTGCTTTGTTAAAATATAATAGTAATAACGCATAATGTTATGTCGGTCAAAGAAAGCGTGATTTATACCAATTTTCATAGTATTGTATAGTACCTCTTACCTTACTACTGTCGTAGAAGACAGAAAAATAGTTTTGAAGAAACATCGCATTGTAGTGTATAGTTATGGACTTGAGGGCATTATTAAAATTTGTATGGTTGCCGATAAATGCGTTTTCATCAGCTTGGTCGTGCCAGACACGAACAAGAATTATCTATACGAAAGCACACACAGCATCCTACAGATAATAAGTCAAAGAAAAAAGTAATCTGTTCGAAACTATTATACTAATGGAGTTTCCAGTAGTATCCCAATCTGAATCTGAATTCCACCCTTCTTTACCTTGTACATAGTTACAAGAACATGTGTAAAATCCTATTGCTCTCAAAAATGATTGTAATTTACTTGTTGATCATGTCTGTCAGTGCTGTGAATGTTTAAAGTCATGGTTTGGTAATTAAATGCTACACAAGACCTCATCATTCTGTTCACATTATTGAGATGTGTTCTGAGTGTTATAGCTCCTGGCTATTGTGTGATCTACTTTTAACTTGCGTTCTTCTACTTCTTTCGTTCGTGGGTACTGCAACTTCTCCGTTGTACTCGTTCTCCCAGATAAAACGGTGACAGTAAAGTAAAATACTTACCAAGAAATATTGTGTTGGTTTATAGGTGCAGGTGCACAGCACAGGTACAGGTAGAGCACATTTTATTATGGAATGACCAAGTGTGTTTGTTTCGTTGATTTTCTGTTGTACGCACTACCGCAGAAGTAATAATTGCAGTGGCAGTATTCTTTAATCTTTTTAAATGTCTTGAAAACATTTTTAGGTAGATGTAAGTAAGTGTAGGCTAGAACGTACGTCAACTTTCAGGTGTTTGGGTTATTGCAGTTGCTTGTGGTGTCTGTAATTTGTCAGATGATTATGTATGACGTAGTTGTAGTTCTGGTAGTTTTGTTACATATCTGCAGCTAGTAGATTTACCTACCTTGATTTTTATTACTTTATCGGTGTAAGTACTTATTAGATACAGACCTGATACAGTGGAGACTTTTTTCACGATGATGATGATGAGATTCGCTGTTAGAGTAGAAACGAGTACCTATATCAACCACAACACATCACACGGTAGAATTGCAGTGCAATTGTTATGGTAGTTGTTGTAAATTGTGTGCAGGTGCATGTTGCAAAAGAACGTGTATTGAATCGCAGTGGTGGTAAGGTAATTTTGTGTTGTAGTGACATTCGTATAGCCTTAGAATGTATTTTTTCAGGTTGAACTGGAAATTGTTTTAATTACCAAAAAGTTTTTTCTTGTTTGTAGGAAAATTGGATGGTCGAAGCAACTCTAAGTACATCTGTTGTCTTCAATCAAGTCAACACCAACAAACCAATCATAAAGTTAAACTAATTAACTTGACAAACTCTTAAGCTTGTTTTCCTTCAGTCTCATTCTCACGCAATTACACTCTTCTCTTGCTTTCTGAATAGTCCTTACCTTACCTGCCTTTTAGTCTCATATAGTGCCACAATTACATACATTGTAATATATAAATTGCTGTTCTACTGTAGTATTGTAATATTGTTACAATACTTTGCCTTTATCTATCTCTCTCTGTCTCATGAATGATTATATTCATTTTCAAGGTACATTTTGGTTTATACTCATTCTCACTCTAATTACGTGATTATTTTAGTAATAGTAGCCACAAGCAATGCTGTAATTGCAATAGAAAAGAATACTTACGTTAATTACTTAACTCATTTAGGTTTTTCCACTCTAACATTCTAAATTTCTCGCTGTCCATTAGTTCATTTAGTGAAAAAACTGAATAATATATTATAGCCTAACAATTACAAAATTGTATTACTTGTATTAGATTATAATCAATGAAACAAGATTAGTAGTTTGTATTTGTATAATAAAAATCAAGTGTTGCAAAGAAACAGTTTTACTTTTTATTTCATGTTCATAATATCATCAGTTACATCTTCGTTTGGATTTCACCCTGTATAGATATCTAAAAGGTAGCTGCACAGGTATATTCTTAATTAATAAGGGATTAACGGAAAGCAAAAAAGTTTCGTCTCACGAATTCATTCGCTTTATTTTGAATTACAGTTTTAAATATGTATTTTGTTTTGCTTTATGTTGTGAATGTAAGAAATAAGCAGTAAGATTTCTTATTGTTAGTTAAATGTATCTGTACAATGTAAAACATGGAAAGTTTCCAAAATTTCCTTCAGTAGTGTCGTGACGTTGTCTGTTGTCTGTTAAATCTCTTTCTTCTGTCACGACCACACAAGACAAGAGAGAGAAAGAGAGCAGTGCGATTAGCAGACCCAGACAATAATATAATAATAGAAAGGTTTATGTGTGAAGTGGAACTGACATGGACAAAGTGTGCAACATTGTACTCGTAGAGTGTTAGATGAGACGTGACTTTACAAAACTTGTACTTAACCTACCCATATAACTACAAGTACAAACATCTACTATAATCAAAATATAGGTAGCCCTTAACATACATACACCAGTGCCCATAAAGCGTATTAAGTATAATAGGAACGGAGTGAAAGAGAATAACAGGATTCCCTAATTGCGTAGTACAGTAGGAGTAGCTAAAATTGACTTGGCTTTTACGCACGCATCGTGTATAGTTATTTTGAAATTGTCTTTAGCACGGCAAGAGAAAACCCAAATAGATTTTGGACGTATGTTGTATAATGGAGAAGTGATGCTCACAATCTCACTCAACTCAAATTTCAAGAGCAATATTTTTACCTGCTGCTTACGCAAAGCTCAAACATACCATACGTATGCATACGTACACCATACCATAAAAATAGTTCGAATGAATATTTTAATGTAGTATCGTGGTTTTCTTGTATTATTTCTCCACAATAGTCATTCTATAAGAATTCATTCATAAATAAATAAGATTCGCATGCTCTATAGACTTTAACTTTCCTTGTAGTGCTGGTACTTCTAGGTATTAGGTAATTCTTGCTACCATAAGGGATGCAGATAATAATATAAAAATATTTTTTGAAATCCTTTGAAAAACATACCCACACTTGAACTATTTGTTATGTAATGTAATATTCTTTATTTAAAAGTATTAATTATTACTGATATATATTAGGTATTACCGTTTCATTGTAATGAACTGTGCATATTATTATAACTTAATAACCATCGATGATGTATGGGTTATGTAAGAAATAAATATTTTAGTCTTGTTTTATTTGTTATGTTTGATTAATAGTTGAAATAATTACAAAGGGGAATACTATTTTATTATTATTATTATTATTTATTTTTCGATTAAAGGCCACGAGTTGTAATATTATTGATTTACACAGGTTATTTTCAACAATGTTGGTTAACATTTATTTGGCATCTCCGAAAAGTTTATTGTGAAAATTCACCGAGTTGGGGCTTACCAAGCTAGCTGTTCTAATTATGCACCTACATGAATTACATTAACCAATTTGATTGTTACAGACAGATTTGTATTAAAAGCGTTATTGTTACGAAAGCCAATGAATGTAAGTTATGCAAACGAATGCCATCAACAAAATCATGCTAATTGTATTAGTTATTGTTAGTAATAAGCATAATAAGACAAAACTTTGCCTGCAACATTAGCTAAATTGAACACTTAATGTGTTATGTATAGCATATAGGTGCAATGTGCAATTTCAAACCAAAATAGTCTCTAATTTTCAAGTTACATACAGATATATTCATTTAATCTGTTCGTATGTTGTGTATCTCTTCTTGTGCGTATATCTAAACAATTCTGCTTTTTCTTTTCATGAGAGTCTGCAAGTTAAGAATGAATAATGTCTACGCAGTAGCAGTACCTACGCAGCAGGAGAGCAGTACCTACGTACAGATGTACATATTATATTGCATAAACTTTAGCAGTAATTTACAGTATTTTGCGTTAAAATTTGATTATCAGACTAGAAGTTACCTTAACATACCATTTGTTATGTTACAGACTGTATGACGTGTGTAATAATTCTCATAATTATTACACACAATCACAAGAAAGTGCAAGTACAATGTACAAGGTACAAGAACGAATACTTAAACGTTGTAGTAAGTAACTTTGTGGTATAATACGTCACGTTATATCGTAAATGAGCAATAATGTGTTTATAGAGCCATATAAAGGAAAATTATTAGCTACAGCCCAAATTGCGGTTGGATATTTGATTTAAGAAATCTACCTATTACTTTTGCCTTTGCTTCTGATTGCTCTGAATAGCAAGAGACAGAATTAACATGGTGAGGAATGATTGCACAGAAGGGATATCAAATATCTTAATGGGGTTACTTATTGGCAGTGGTAGGTCACTCACAGTCACTTTTACGATGTGATAGCGATGTTTCATGTTTATATTGATTATGGTTAGATTGTCTGGTGTGATACGTCCGTGCGATACTGTAATTTTCCTTGCTAAAAGTCATAAATGTACTTTTATGGCTTCAGTCCATTTAGAATTTATCATTTTGACCCGATGACATCGGATGAGACTTGTATATTATGCATTAATAACCGTGTGACGATTGTAGCCCACATTTAAATATTATTTATGTTATGTTCCCACATACTTCTGTCAAATGTGAATCATGGTTGTTTGTTTATGATAGATACGACATGATGCGCTGTACTTTGGTGATATGACGTGTTTTCTTAGAAAGAGTCAATAAATTAGGTATTCGTCTCACGTTGAGTAAGGTTACCAAATTACTGCGTATTTTTTAAATCTCGTGTGATAAGGAATGTTTGATTGAAGCAAAAAATGTTTTGTATGAAATAGCATTGACGAAAACGAGACTTCTCGCTTGCGATTATGCTTCTTGAGAAAAAATGCTGATAAATAAGTGTAAAAAGGTACAACTATTAATCTTAATAAGATTCCATGAAAAACCTGCTTACAATGAGAATACACACTAATAGCAATCATTTCTTTGGTTTTTTGTTGCGGATTGCTTCAATTAGTTGAACATTTAAATGTACAAAGTACAAATGTTTGCACTAGTTACGTAACTATCACTGATTGATGTAATAAGGTACAGGTACTACAACCGCAGCATTGAAACCATCATGTACCCTGCACTTCTGTCACTATCTCTGAAACAATGCAGACTAGTATTATAGTAGACCCATATGGTAACTCTATTTTTCACCATTTACTTTATTAGCTTCTATATATAGTTCTGTCATAAGTTTACTATCTTATGAGAATGACAATTGTGCATGTGTGACAATGTGACTCTGACTCTGACTGCTAAAAATAAAGAGACCTTGGTATTCCTTTGCTCAGACACAGATAATAATATTATTATCTGTATATACAGATTGGTACATGTACTGCATTTTTGCTGACGCTCTTATAGAACATTTATTATTGCAATTTAATGCATTTGATGCAAGTCATGAAAAAGCTGTTGTGTATACCTACGCAATAAAAGTAAAATTATGTTTTACTTCGCATTACCTACTACTACTCACGTCATTCTACCTCAATGTGAAGAAGTACGTAAAAGTGTGAAGTAATTTTTCAAATAATACACATTGAGTTTAAAGGTACCTACAATTAGCCATCTATATAGGAAAACTTCTCCTGTGTGTGTATTTGACTTGTAGGTACAGTGTACATACACTTACCACTTCAGCACTTACTTAGGTATATTTTCTACAAACTCCCAACCAACAATGCATTGGTACTTCTTAAGTTGATGCATTAAAAAGGTGATGGATGTAATAAAAAGTTTAAGTAAAGGAGTTTTGTTCTCGGTACCAGGTACAGAAACTGAGACAATCACTTAATGCTAGAAATGTAATGACTTTACGGAAAAACGCCAGCATTAAAGTTATAATATACGTACATACATATTCTGCTGTAATGCCATCATAAAATATCATCGCCTCACCACTGAGGAAATTCCAATTCCTTATTTTTGTGTACTCACACAGTCACACGATGCAATGTCCGGATGGATGGACTGCGCAGTTAGTAGTATTTATACCTAGGAGGTAGCTCATAGTAATTGCATGGAACGAGGTGAATTTTGCTTTGGGTAGTTCTTTTCATCCTCTGTACCACTTACCAAATAAATTGCTAACCTATTGTAAAATTTGACAGAGACAGCTTTAGCCATGAAAAACATTTATCTCCGTCCCCGAAGAAGTTCTATCAGTAAAAACCCGCAGTATGTTTTTAGCACATCTATTATCTCGTACCGCAACCGTATAAATATTAGCTCCTACTATAATATCTCTCTCTAAATGCATCTTTTAGTATTTCTTGATGGATTACTGAAGAAAGGTGTATTCTTGGAAGCGAAGAAGAAAGAAGATATGAAATGACAGATTTGTTTTATGAGACAGGATGATATAATCGACATATGTCATTTTCTTTTGACTGTTGCCAGAAGTTTATGAGCGATTGAACAGATTATATTTTTATTAAGTGTGTGATGTGATGGCCATTTATTTACGACATGCCATCCATCCCTTGCCATCGTCGACGACGACGAGACGGTGCAAGAATAAGAAGATACGGCTGATTACTGTCGTTAACTGGCACGGGATGACTGTCCATCATTAAATTTACTACGTAGTATTGCTTTATGTTAACCTTCGAATGTATTTTTACACTCACGCTAAAAGAAATCCACTTGACGATAGTAATATTATTCTCTCGTAGATTGACGTACACACACAGTGCATTATTGCATGGCAATCCGAACACTTATTTTTTCCTAGGCACTTCATGCGACTGTTCTTGCCACCCTAAAGCAGCAACAACATTATAGCCACACACACACAGCCAAAGTAAAATAAATAGTTATTATATTTCATTTTTGCGTACAGAAAATAAAATTGAGATCGTATGATTCTGCAGTGCAAACCTCACGTAATGCTATTACGACTTGACTTTTCTATAATTTGCCGTAATGACGATGAGGTTGAAGGGCTTAATAACATAAATCTAAAATTTCACGATACATTTACAACGGATGATTTGTATGTACAACGAGTACTAAGAAGAATTTACATACTCGAAGAACTTCTGCGTTGTGATTGTGATATGTAATTATATAATTATGATGTTATTACAGAGAGATAATAAAATACACTTAGTAAATCTGAACATGTAAGTAATTAAGCGATATGTATGATGAACTTAAATAAATGTGACTACTAGCAGCATTCTCAACATAAGTAGGTGTTTTGTTTTGTGGTACGATGGTATGTACAGTACATTTTATCAAGTAGGTGTTTAGATAGTGAAACTGTTTCAAGAGCTCCTGCTAAACTATAAATACTTTTAGTCAAGACTTCAAACATTTTTCGGTTAGCTGGGTAGAGCACAGTCGGTTTGTATTTGTAAATGTACATGCACAAGTGCATGGGATGCCTATACGAACATGTACAGCTATATTATAGTAGAGTAAATAGTTTTTAGTGTTATAGTAGGAATGATAACTAATATGCCTAATAACTATCATATACAAGATAAGCTTACTATGTATGTAAATAAGAAGATAGATGAAAAAACTGAAATGCAGTGTCATGAAATGAAACGCCAGGTTTTCATTTTAAGTTGGCCTTTGTTTCAATGCCAAGATCATTACAAAGAAGGAGAAAACAATAAATAAATAAATGTAAGTCATCCATTTTGTCATAAAGTCACTGTACAACACAACTTACCCCACTTTGCATATCAATGACTCTTATCTGTCTTATATATGTTCTCGATAAGTGCTACTACTACTACCTTATCCATTTAAATATTATATAGGCAGCTGTATATCACGAAATATATAAAAACTACATACATTACACATTACAGTTGAAAAACTGTAAGTAATATTGCAGTATATCGTATTATAGCGTAGCAGTTTTCGGTCATGAAAAATTGAGACAGCAGTCGTGGTAGACACAATATAATATGCAGGACCAGCATATATAATAAATTGCTGCAGACGCCAAATGCACTTGACATTGATATACCTTTGCCTGAAATAAGAATAGTACTAGGAGAACCCTGGCACTAGAAACCGAAATCCGTTTCCGGTTGCATTGCATAAATTGCACCTGCCGTTCATTTTACGGTTGTTGCAAAGTTTAACTGTAGCATTGTGGTTTATACAGTATATTTTCGTGTTATAGTTTCATATATAGAGATGCATAGCATAAGATTGATTACAGTACAATTTTTTTACGCCTACAGATACTCAAAACACAGTCATGTCGTAATTAAATAAGTCGTACATACAAAAAGTTGTAGTAGTGTCATGGTCATGGCCGTATTTTAATAAGTTGTTACCAGAGTCAATGACAACTCATGCTTAGTGTCAATTGGCACCCATTTGTAATCACAAAGTAAACTTCAGCTATGGAATGTATTGGTTCACACTTCATATACAATCACAACCAGTAGAACATAGCATAATATTTAATGAAGCGTGAAGAAACAAGACAGTAGTGTGTTTACTACTATTATTTACATCTTCTTATAATATATTATGACCATGGCTATGACTTCGTGTGTCTGTTTAGTTTGAATACTACTACATGCAGTGAAAACATTGAGGATTAGAGATAGAGGAGCTTGGGTAATCACAGACAGACTAAACTTGAAACATTTTTCTTAGTACAGCTACTTATTTAAATCGGTCAATGGTAAACTATTTTTAAGCTGCATATACACATTCTAAATACTATACAGCTTAAGAAGAATTCTAAATATCTTGTGATGAAATACAAATTGTGATAATTTATAATCAGCCGCTTATGTGCATTCATGTACTTACTTTTAGTAAATAAGACTTTTATCAATAAGGTCTTTAAGCTTTAAGAACTAACTCTTACATTACCTTCTTATGCATTTATATGCATATGAGTTCAATCTATTCTTGGCGATATTGAAATAAGTATAAGAGATTATTTATCAAGGCATTATTATGCACGCTGTTGTCTCAGACGATTATCTAGCTGTTGTTATAAATTTGTAAAAGTAATAACATAAGGCACCTTCAAAAATCAGGTTTTAAGAGCTTACTATATATACATAGTTGTTAATCACAACATTGTATGCATGATGCAGGTTTTCGATTATGGAAACGAACTAAATCGGATTTGGAAAACTACTGACATGCTGTTCCTGACATTTTATGCGTTTTATAAATGGATAATAGGTATGGTTAGTTACAAGTTGCATAAGCAGCCTTTGAATTACTCTTGTCCGACTCCAATGAAAGAATTTGACTTTAAAATTACATTACGTATGTAAAATAATAATGTACAACTACAACTACGCAAATTATGTCGTCACAGGTACCAAGGTACTGTAGGTACCTTCCTAATTCTGATGTGTAACATGTACAGTCAATTAAACTAGGTAGATGTGGAAGATATGGCATGCTGAACTAAACATTTCCCAATGATGTGCCAATACGTAAAAATACATTTCGTTTTGCATGTTTTCGTGTTTACGTGAACAGTACAGTAATCATATTATTGTTATTTATAAGCCAAATACGCCTCGTCTGAAATTTTCCTGTCTCTCTGACGGGTATTTATAAATAGGAATTTACAAATAAGTAAACAGATATTATTTATGAAAATCTACCAGGGAGTAAATGGAAAGGTACATACATCACAGAATCACAGTCCTACGAACATAACATCTCTCAATGACAACAGTATCATAAACACGCACATACACAACAAGTGTACCTACGGTTTAATTGTACCTGATAATGGAAAAGTTTTTTATATCTGCAAGAATGTTATATGAAAACAATTTTCTTATGCAAAATATTTTGCAAACCGGATTCAAACTTTAAACATTATTGTGAATTTCTCGTATTAAGAACTTAACTTACAGCCTTTACGAATGCGTAAATGTTTTCAATTCTTACTTTTACTAACGATAAGTAAGTAGATAAGGTTATTTACGGATTGTAAGTAACGAAGTAGGTACAGTGTACTGTGTACCATGTACCAAATACCACCTTGTATATTTACTAACTTCAAATTTGTTTATGTCGATGTAGATTTCCCAGTAATGGATAATGTTGTAAATAGTACTACTACCTTGATGATATTTGGCTAAGGGCTACGGTAAGGAAGTGTAATGTCTAATGACGAGTGACGACCCACAAAGCAGGTTGTTGAAATATTGTTTATTGTGGTAGATATGGTAAAAGCATAGAAGTTTTAAGATTTTAGTACTTTCAGAAGGGTAGTTCTAGCTTGTAGGTACTTCTGTGGTAAAGGTCTAATTTTGAACGATCTTGCAAGTGAAACAAGGCAAGATACATCATGCAAATACATGTCAAACTTACTGTACATTAAACTAATGCGATTCGTTAGCACAATTTTATGAGACATGTAATGTACATCTGCATAGTATTGCATTACAAATAATTTCTTTTGGATTTCAGTATGCATCAATGTATCTTAGGCCAGAGAAGAAATGAGTGATGTGGTACTTGAATTTTCTTGTGAAATGCAAAACAGTCCAGCAGGAAGACATAAAATTATACAGTGGAAGTAAAACTGCTATGTCCCCAATTAAACATGAAAAATTGCAGTAACAGATAATCAAAAAAGTACCTAGAGATTATTTATCTTCCATATTATTATTTTCCTCTACTTTACATTCGTTTCAGCTTAAAGTAACTTAACTCACATGAAACATCTAGCAGTAACTAACAACTGCAGTAGCAGCAAAGCAAGTAAGTAAATGCATGCAAAGTACTCTCGTTTCATTACGGTTATCTTCTAGTAATACGTATACAAACAAGAATCATGACAGACAGACACAACGAAGAATTACACATTCACTTACTTACAACTGCATTCCATATTTATACTCACTTATTGCTATTCATTGCCTAATCTTTTACGTGCATAATGCTATACTTGTATTTATTGTTTTGGAAACTCCTCCGGAAACATGCATAATGACATATAAAGACAAATACATTTTTTGTAGTATTATTATTACGTATGTCCTTACTAAGGATTTGCGTTTCTATTTCACACATACGCGAATTGTAATGGAAAGCCCCAAAAATTTCTAAAGAATCGTAGTGGTTTACTTAGAAGGAATTGCAGGGACAATTAATTTGACAAGAGTTGTTTACTAGAACTGTGACGGAATATTGGGAACAACATTATGTCATTGAATTTGTCACTCTCTTGTTGTCAATTTTGCCTTGATGAATTTTTCATTCGAGTACTTTGCATTCCAGTAGTCTCTATGATGGTATTTGATTTTTATTCGCAACAACAAGCATATACCAGGGAAGAAAAGCGGAGGATTTTCATTATTGATTATGAAAACGTAATGGCTGTTGTATTATATGGTTTCCTCCAGAGCGTGTATGCACTATTAGGACCATACCAGCAATGTTCCATAGTAGTCCTCTAAAAGGTGAGGTGTCTTGTCTATTATAAAGTAAAAAGCAGTGGTGGTGGTGGTGGTAGCTGTGTCCTTTGGTTGTTGTCGACTGAGATATTTTGCTGAAAAGTTCGTCATACCAGAAGGGGAGAAGGAGTTTAGGGAGAAAATACGTGGGGACTCCGAAGAGCTGTGCTTGCATAAAGACAGATGAGGAAAACTGTAAGCTCTCAATACAGTTGTGACTTTCTGAGGGAGTACTCCGTGTGTATAAACGCTCCTCTTCTACTGCTCTTATTGCTCCTCTACAGCTGAACTGAATAATATTCGCGTAGATCCGTCGTTTCGTCATTCGTCTCGTCACGTCGTCATCAAATATTTCAAACTACATAACCCGTTTATCGTTCTCCAAGTTTAATTGTCCATTATCATTGTTCGAGTCTGCCAACAACGCAACAATTCTCATTCTCAACAGCCTCAACGTATCAATTTGCTGCAGAAAGCTTGCTTTGGTTCAACAAATCCTCTTTAACAAGAAGTCTCAGTCAATTTCTCGTCTTCCCTTTCTGCATTTCATCAGCTACAACATCCTTAACAGAAAATCAACTTTTTCTCAACTGAGCTCCAAATCATTTTCTACTTTTCATCCTGATCCTCCTGAATTTCCCTTAAATAAAGGCAAGATGGTTCGTGAGCGAACTCCAAGTGCTCGTATTTCTGCAATTTTGTTCGACCTGGACAATACGCTTATAGAAACTCGCAAGGCTGATCTGATAACATGTCAAAAGGTAAGATCGTATCATGTATCTCGTTTCGCTTTTGTTTCTCCATAAGAATATTATAAAGATGAGCTCATCTGTCAATGTCAGTTACATCTCGCTGTGACCGCCATAATTCATGTAAAAACATCAAAGATGATACTGAAATCATATGGTCACTGCCCAATGTAATGTACAATGTCAATTACTTATGAGCTGTGCTTTTTGTTTCGTTTTGCTCTTGTTAATGCGATCATCACACTACTTTTCCTCTCATCCTCTTGTCACTGATGACTGAAACTTTATTGTGTCAATTTACTGATTACATTTATTTACTAAACAATCTATTTCTCAGATTGTCATATCTTAACAAATACTAGTCTCGCTATCTAGTTATTATTTACTTATTATATCTACTTAGTCACAAAGTCAGTTTGTCACCATACAAGCCATGTCACTCATGATTATACACTCCATTTCCATAATATAATATACCATGTGTATTTCTGTATATTCACATATGCGGTAATATTATATACCAATATACAGTGTCATTAATTTACTATACATGAAAGAATTCCTACAGAAATCTGTTATCATAGGTTATTTGCATTTGGTATTTACTTAGTACGCATTTGTCATCTAATCTTCTTCTGCTTCCACACTGAAACAAAAAATATCAATGCGTTTTTTACAATGTACAAAAGTAAATCATGATTCCATGGTTGTGACGTCAACTTTGTTTGCTTGACCTGACCTTTTGATTCAGTCGTTTTATAAATAAATAAAAAGTTACAACATTCACTCAGCAGATAACAAATCGTGAACGATAAACCTATTTAATCATCCTGGACTTTATAACCATCATACTACTCAAAACTAGAAATAATAAGTTTGTTACAGTAAAATAGAATATTAATAACCCCTACATAGCTACTGTGTGAAATGTATTGCATAGTCATATACCATATTATACCATACCTATACAAAACATAGCGATATACTTCTACTAGTTACACTAAACGACGTGTGTGCATAATATTTGTAGTTCTTGGTGTAGAATTGACTTTTGCGAGTGGTGCGTGCGAAATCAAGTAGCAGAAACTAATCAATAGAGCTTCATATTATACTGAATTCCATGTACAGACATACATACTATTGCATGCATAGACATATAATCAAAGTCATTTTATGCTTTACACATTCGTTTGGTAACTGGAAAATTTTCAAAGTATTACACAATTCAATTGAGCTATTACAAGAGAAATTATAATCGAAATCGCAAGTGACAGCTTTCATTTCATTTCATACAACCAATTCATTTAATTCTGCTGGATACACTATTCATTTATTCCTGCAAACTGCTGGCATCCATAATAATCCATCCATTTTAGTAACATCTTTCATTTGTTATCGTTTTATTAAATGTACATAAACTATAACATTCATATAAATTTTTACTTGTAGATTACATTGTTTTTGTATAAAGATAGCAGGAAACGCGAAGCAATGAACTAATTTGCTTACATTAGTATGTATTAATGGCATCAATTTGGAATTTTTAGAGTCTACGCATACATAATATTATATTTGCATTGCACAATTGTATATCTGTGATAATATTATATTGACTTAGCTTATGAATGATATGATTTATTTGTAAAACCTGCGTCATCGTACAGTGTTATGTAGGTTACGTGTTATTTCAAGTTAAGAGTATACCTACTAGTAAATAGAGTTAAATATATTTTATTAGAGTTTATTCACCAAAACGTTCCCTTGTATACACAGTCAATGGCAAAATCGTAACGATGTTAATCTGACTTGTGCATTCGACTTTGAATGCCATGGTTTGCACTTTAATAGTATATAAAATCCCTGTATGCAAACTCCTCTACCTATACAATGATGTAATGTAATGTACACTTTTAGATTTATATTCGCCTACTAAAACGCCTAAGTATTACACAACAACACTGTAATAATAGTGCTTACTCTTGTAACGTGTAAACTGTATGTAAGAATAACTATACAGTGTGTATAAAGAGTCTTGTAGTTTGTGTAAAGGTAAAAAGTCCCGAAATACCCATTAATGCCACATACTTCGTTTCATTACCGCAAATACGTGGCAAGTGGTTGTCGCATGCAAGAAACAATTTCTAAGAAGCATAGGTACTTACATGAACTGAATTTTATTAATCGTTAAGTAAACTACGCTCATAAACTCATTTCTGCCTTAACAGTGCTAATAAATTATCGTTCAACGGTCTCTTGACACTTTTCGCTTTATTTTTAGTCAAAGAAACATTCTTCATCAATTGGCGAGAGACCAGAAGGAGTGTATGAGTTTGAGTTAATTAATCATAATTTGCAACAGTCTGATTAAGTAGTATCAAAATTGATAAAAACTTTCCTCTAGTAGTCTCTTACCTTTAATTAATTGTCTTTAAAGTAGAAGTCAAGTTACAGGTTACATTAGGATAGTCGTGGTGTGTCGGAGGCTTTAGGATGGGCTGAAGACATAGTTAATAAATTATTTTACTATCATAGAAGGTTTAAAAGATATTTTCAAACTTCAAACATAACTCTTATTGAAACTCCTACACGGGAAAATTAATCGCCATAATAACCTCAAGTCGAGTGATTTCAGTGATAATGCAATAATGGTGACACGTTGACAAATAAATGAAATTAAAGTCTTCAAGGTTGGTAATTTCTTATTAGTATGCAAAAGTTCTTCTAGTACTGATGCGCATATCACATAACTGTGGCGTGGTTTTAAACTTGAAAGTTAATTAAGGTCTAAGAAACGATTTCCAAAGCATTTTTCACCATTTCCATTCATTATAAACTAGTGAGTTGTTATTATTAAATTCCTGAATATTTTGCGTCTTTGCATTGCACGTGTGTGCTTTCTTGCAGCTTTTACTGCATGAAACTTTATGCAAACCCATGAAAAGAAACGACTTGTGCATTTGAACATGCCATCCATGTCATGTTGTCACCGTTTAGTTCCCAACGGACATACAATTTTCTAAAGACCATTCGATTCATATTATGCGTTGAAACATATATTACAAATCCAGATATATTTAGCTGGATTCAATTAGTGTGGGGCTACTACTACAGATGCTACTAGTCCAAAGTCCTAATATACGTCTCCAATCCGTATGATTGATGCTTGATGGATTTAGTTACGACAATCCATGCATAAAACATGAATTTTCCAACACGTTCGCAAACACTACCACGCTGCATGCAAATAAGCTATCAATCGGGTCATGTGAATCATTAGGTGTTTTTACTTAAGGCTGTAGTAGTCTCATAGTCTCACAAGAATCTTTTAATAGAAGTCGAAAAACACTGCAGTAATTTATAAACCGTCTATAGCTCTACATAAGTCACACAAGTATGACTTATCTATCCACATTTAAGTATACATTATACATAGCGTCACGAATTCCTTAAGAAGCTTGTCAGTCTCTCTACAAAATGACGGATTGCAGATTAATCTTAAGAACATAGAATTAAAAATAAATAGCCTTAGTTTCGTTTTATCTCGCTCACGTGCAATGCCTTGCATTCTATCACAAGTCTAATCATTGAAATGCTTAAGTAACTCATGAAGACTGAGCGTCTCTGCAAAAGAATTCGTTCTTATTACACCTTGAACATTAAAACCTCATGTGCTTTATCGTAAGAGTTGTTAGAAGATAGTAGTTCTTCGAGTCAGTACTGGAATTTGGCTGTTTTATGTGCAAATGTTGAACATGACATAAACACATGAATTATGATGTGTGTGAAATTTGATGCTGTATTCAAATGAGTTGTGAGAGCATCCGTTCTAAACTATTATTCCGATCACATTCTATATGCAACGGAAAATTTCCATGATCTCATTACAGCAAAGCTAAAAGAATAATTTAGTACACAGAGCCAATCGCAAATGTTGTTTGTTAGTCGTACGTGATACTAAAAATTAACTATTATCAGCATGGTGTCTCATTATTACTGTAGTGGATGTACAAAAATCAAGGAGAATGGCAAAGTCAAAAGAATGTCAGACTCCAAGTTTGTATCCGTGTGCCAAGAAATTACTGATACCGAAATGAATTAAAGTTTTAGTATTTCTTGACGAAGCTAATTTAAGTGTAAACATGCACGAGGAAGCAAATGAATTCTACGAAGTTCGTTAGTTATTCATTTATTTTTGTACATAACAAATTCCACTTTGCACTGCCATATTGTAAACACAAAGACATAATAGAATTATGTTTGCTTGAAAGAACACTTTATTACTTTGAGGTACTTTCTAGGAATCTTATGTTTGTACTAGAAAAATAACATTGCTGCATTCTAAATTCTAACACAGGCATAAATCTAGATTTTTAAAAAAATGTAGAGCTTGCCTTGCAAATGATTTATGAACATTCGCAATAAGGTACCTTCACCTACACTTTCCGCATGAATATTTAATAACATGTTGAAATCTAGGCTGACATAAAAATACGGGCATTTTAGTAGCAAAAATATTCCTTCCTTATCAAATACAGTACAACCTACAGCATGTATGAGAATATTAAAAAGCTGTTTCATCTTATCAATATATTTTGCCTTGGTGTATATTCGTTACAGTCTGTACATCTTTTCATGTACAGTTGGAATAAGTTGTCGTTTGCGACACTCCCTCTTCCCTTTCTGCAGTTTACTTTCACAAACATAAGTACAGGGCTTTAAGTAAATCAAACACGAATTGGATTATTTAATAGTGGTTGAAATGATAAAGAGAAACATTAAAGACTTTCTCATATTATTAAATATATTTGATTTGGTAGTTACTACAGTCAAATCCCCCTCCCCGAATAAGTATGTCGATGGCTGATACCTCCAGCTATGCTTTACCCTGTTATTTATCGATTCCTTGAAAATCGAAGCTGCCAACCGCAAACAGAAGTTTATGTATGTATTAATCTCAGAAATCCTGGTTTCTGGCTATATTATTATTGGTTTAGGGCTACTTATTGACTTTACCTAATACATTTACTTTTTCCACCGCACCGGTTTGTGTACATATCTCTGTGTTCTATATGCCTGGTTGGAAATCCAATCGAGAAAGATTAGCACAGCAAAAATGCTTCTATGTACTACAGCAAAGCTTCAAGCACACATTTCCTAGTGCTCTTACGATTAGTTATAGTTCTGTATTTGTGCTTCTGAAAGTTTTATTGCCAGATTTGGGGTCGTATTTCGATTGACCTTTGCGGAAATAAAATTGAGAAGGAAAAGTTAATACTACAGGACACAGCCATATACTAGAAAAGACGGGCAAATAACTGAAATGCAAATATTATTCTCAATGTACATAAAAGAAGGAGGAGGAGAAAGTCTTTAGAAATCGTCCTTTGCACTTACAACTTCAGTCTGAAGGATAAACCTAGCTGTTATACATAAAAGTTGCTTTTATACAATGTGATGCCATGCATATAGAACAAAGTCCGAAGGTTACACTTGTCATGTTGAAAACCCAGTAAATGTTAATAGTATAGGAGAGAGCCGGAACTATTACACATAGACTCTTAGACTCCTCGTGTGATCAAGAGCATCCAGTCAGATGCAGCAATGGTGTAGAGAATGTTTTAGCGGATCGATAGTTTCACAACTCTCGAGTTCTTCCATTTGTGGCACTACCAACCAGGTTTTGTGCGAAAATACACAGCTACTTATATATCTGACGGATGTGGATGTAATGGTCTATAGCACTGCTAGTCCTGTCTCCCGCACCTAAATATCTCCGTGTGTGTACACAAGTTCTACCCGGGTGGTATAAATGGTATTGTATTCCTAGCTAGTATGTACCTATAGGCAAATATTATGTATTATTGTGTAGTATACCATATGGGACACAATATTCGAATAATAGGAAAACAGCACAATGGACATTATCAAGATTATAATACAGCCATTCACTTCTGCAATATATTATAAACCTTCCACACGACAAGGCCAAAGTCAGGCACACGTTTAATGGGGTGGCTAAACTGTAAATGTCACCCTGACCGTCATTTTTTTGGAAATAGTATAAGGAATTGCAAAATGAAAAAAAAAACGATTGCTATTTTCGTTTACTAGTATATCATGTTCATGCCATATACAGTCTGACAGTCTACGAAATGCAGTTGGGTACTTATGAAAATTAAAAAAAGCTAATAGGAATGTGTCTAGGAACAGGAAAGATAAAACATAATACTTACTAATAATATTACATACGTATAAATAATGTAACAAGAAATCTAGCAAGATAAGATGTTTTATACACAGAGGTAATTATTGTGATGTGATGCGGTTTCCTTGTGTCATGCAGTTAAAAGTTACTGCATATAAACTATAAAGACTTTCATAGTCCTATACAAATTCCTTTACGTATACCTAGCCATAAAGTTCCCTGAGAAGGAATGTTTGCAGAAAAGCATTTCTGTACAGCTGCTGCCAGTAAGTAGTATATATATACAAAGCGGCTTTTGTGGTTGGTATATGGGAGACCCATTCTGAAAATCGATACGAAGCATATTTCATTTTTCACATTCTTCTGACCTCCAAAACTCTCGTAAGTGAAGAAAACAGTAGGAAACACGAAAAACTGCATCTGACAGAATTACTAGGTCTTTAGAACTTCCATTATTGCACATACTACAATGGCAGAATTATACACAGTACATTGCATTTCCATATAGAAAGATTGCCGTGTCCTGATTCCTGAATACTTCATGGCCAATGCAATTTCATGCTGTACAAACACCCTACACGTGTAATAATGTGTAATTAACTACTGCAATATATGCAATATGCAATTGTTAATTTAAATGCATGTAATGTTGGTTCTGACATTCAGTAAATATATGTTTAGTGAAGCTGTAGGCTTTTTAGCTTAGGACTTATTCCGGTATTTGTACTACCTAATGTAGTCATCGTTTTTGCTGTGTATATATTCTGTGTTGTAATTTGCAGCAAAAACTTTTACGATATTTGTAGTGTAGTTTCATGAAATGATATTGCATATATTCATACGCTAGCATTTATTTTGTCTCTCAGGGATTCTCTATACAGATAGAACTTCATATACTCTGGAATAATAGTCTCTCCAGGCAAAGGCAGCTTACAATGCAGATTATTTCCATAATTCCATCCAGCCTGTCTCATATTAAATGCAAAACGCTATGGGGTGATTGTAATTTTGTAATGTACTTGGTGGATACATGGACATTGGACATGGACAAGGAGGATAAAGAATGAGACGAAGCTGCAGCAGCTGCTGCTGCTTGCTTGGAGTATTTGCCTGTAACCACACTTCATTTAAATTATTTTGCGGTGAACTTATGTATTCACGTTGTTTCTATAATTCTTGTGCAAAAGTTTAGCGAAAATTGGTCACATAGGTAAAGTCACATCGATAAGATCGATAGCAAAGGATTTTAGTGGAATTTAAATAATTAAACGTAAACTTTGACCTTCGTTAGTCGCAACAGAATATTTTAATACTTTTTCCAACTTCCACATAAAACAAATAAACAAATACAAAGAAAGCTTCTTCTGAGAATATCCGGAAAAAGTTTAGTTTAACTTGTGTATTTTATGTCTGTTTTTGTGACTGTGCCAGTAGTGAATTGTGAATTTACGAATTGCAAGTACTGAAATTTGGTAGGGAATATCTGTACAACTTCACTCACATAAATACTTACACATTCCTGTGTATATTCTGGTGTACGAGGTTTGTATATATAGCGTTTATTGTTCTCTTCTTTTGTTACTTAATTAATTTCCAGCCAGTAGCTCCTAGTTTCATTTGAACTTTGCCATTTCACATTTACAGACGCAAGTATGATGTAAAGGTAGAGCATGCGTTTGTACAGTCAGTGACATCACTAGAAGTCCCTGCTGTAGACCGCAGCTATTTGTACAAACAGTAAAATATTTACATGGTTATTTCGGGGTCCACAGGCAACTCATTTACATGTCACTGTAAGCAGAGGACAGACAGATATGCATTTCAGTTGGCGTTTCCAATTTTCATTTTTTCAAGGAATAATCATAGGTATACCTATGTAGGTGTTATTTTGTCTTGTATAAAGGTCCTTTTTGCACATCATGATTTAGCTACTTATATCTGTATATTAGTACAATCTCTCTCTTTCTAAAATATATGTTCCAGCATGAGGGATTTCCAGAATTTCCCCCATCGTCGATACGGGAAATTCTGTTGTATCTGTACACACACTACAATATTAGATTTTCGCATTATTCGCATATTTGATAAATATTCGCTTACAATTTGAAAGCGTGTCTGTCAGGTTTATGTAATAGGTACTACCTTTCAAATCTCATAACATAGTGACGCTGACGCTTCAACTGAATTTAGTATTAGTGTTTTCACAGATAATGTATTTTCATGGAAGTAGTAGGAAGGGATCGTACTTGGAATTGAAGATCACAAGATTATGTGTCACTATATGAAATAGTGTATTTGTAAATACAGCCATTCGCAGAAATTCTGCAGAATAGCTTTCATGCAGATAATGAATAATAATGATGAGATGAGAAATTTGACTAGTATTGAGTTTGCATCTATAGAACCAGCGTCTGCTTCCAATTACAATGGAATTAAATTAAATGAATGTACGTCACATCCGGTTCAAGGGCTCCACTGTAAGTAGAATGACGCACAACGCTGCAGCGAAGAGAAAGACATACTAATTTGATTTGATTAACTCTAAAATCAATTCCTTGTTCATTCTAAACGAAAATTCCACTCCTTTGTTCAGATGAGGGCTAATTAGCCAGCAGCAGCCGCATCAACACTTCTACATGATGGTGATGATTCATTTATTATCAGACAATACCTGATATATGATGACGAAATATTTCAATCCGTTTGCGTATTCACAGTCTCAAATATCAATTGCACCTGTCATGCCACATACACCAGCCAAGCTTACGTGTATTTAGTGAGTAACCGGGGGACATGACTCAGACAAGGAAACTATATTATGTCTGGTAGATAGGTGCTTAGTGTCATTTTTACAGTCATATATTTGACAAAATCCGCTATATAAATGTAGGAATTGCTCCCAGTAGTTCTCACACGTGTTTAAAAAGCAATGATATAAAAACTGGTTGTAATTGAGGATATTGACTGGATCATACCGGAAAAAACAAACCAGGATTTGTCATTTGCGCAAAGTACAAACACTTGTCTTGTTAGTTTAAAACTTTCTGACGAAATAAAAATACGTTCCTCCCTTTTACTTAAGGAATGACGAATGAAAGTCACACTTTGACTTTGCTACCTACGTTTTTGCAAACAAACAGTTGTAATTTCTACACAACAAAGGATGAACAGGCTATTTTTTAGTTAAGTACGTGTTTTTATTGTAGCAAGTCATCTGGTAGCAACTCTTTACTGCTTTAAACAGTTTCGCATCTTGTAAAACGAGGTTGAAGGCACACTTCGTTTTGTCAATGTTCCAAAAGACGAAAAAAAATCATCTGCTGTTAATCTCAATAGGTAGCACATGTACCGCCGTTTTGGACAGATAGATATGATGAATATACCAGGAAGATGGTTCCTTTGAATAACATTTTATACCTAAAACTGTTATGCTAATAAAGTAATGTATATCTACATCTGCATCTGATATGCACATTGAATAAGGGCATAATATTAAGCAAGTCTTGCAATTCTGTGCTTGTATCTTCTCATCTTTAAATAAATAAAGCAGTATAGATGTATCTTTCGTCGATTTATGTCATTGGAAGCAAAGCACTTGTCATGAGGGGCAAATCTTGTTTAAGGAAAAGATTCTTGCTGAGCCAAAAAGGAGTATAATAGGAAATAAGCGTTGAACTCTGATGAATTCGATTCGAGAGAACCGGGACACCATATTGACTGGAGTCGTTTTGGTTCTTGAACGCAGAATGTTATGCATTTCTATATGTACTGTACTTAGAATTCTTCTTGCGTCTTGACTTTTTTAGAGTGAGGTGAACTCAGCGGGGTGGCGGAATTAACGCCGAGACTAACTCGGTTATGTTAAGATAAAAATAGCCTTCCGTTTTTGTTTAAAATTCTCTAAAAATAGTTGTGTTACACAGCAGTCCCATTGGAGAAAAGGATATGAGACAGACATTTAGTAGTTGGGTTGGAGGATGAAATGTAAATGTACTCTTATTCTCTTCAGTTACACTTTTGCAGTTGAACTTAGCCAAGTCTAAAGACTTTCAGTTCATTTACTTTTTCGGTTGTGTGTAGTGAATTCTGTTTTCGGACTGAGATTGAACGTCTCTGCTTCATCTTTACTTATTCCCCCGTTACGACTCCTAATTCCGTATAATATAGTTTTCTTAAATCGGGTTGGATAATTCGTTCTCTACTTTGATTATATATTTGATAAAATTGTGTGTGACATTTCCTCCGAGTTGTTGGCCAATATCTTGTCTCTTCAGAGACATATTAAACGTCTTTCCTGCAGCAAATGTGGCGCTAATGGAAGTTGGCTCATAAAAGGTTTCCAAATATTGTCTGTTCCAAATTAGTTGTTCGAAATTCAAGGATATTGCGTGACGCTAATTGATTTGACTCTGTCTGACCTTACTGTAGCTGTTTACCTGCTGGATCATGTAATTAATCTTTATAATTGTTTTCAATATTATTACTGTTGTAACTGTATTCATTATATTGCATAGAGGCAAAGGGACAACCGGTTTTAGATAGCACTTAAATAATTCATTAGTTAATGATTTGATTTTGGAAATACGTGCTACTGCAATTAGTATGAGGACAGGGCTCAAAGTAAACTAAACATTGAGGGTCATGTACACATAGGTTGATTTGTAATTCTGTGCAGATTGAAGGCAAGAGGAACTGGAACGAGCGGATGTTATAATATATCCTCGTGTCGCAAAGCGGTGTTTGAAGGTCAAAATTACTTGGTTCATCTGAAGGAGAAACGATCGAAGTCAACTTTGGAAAAAGAGTAGTTATCTGCAAGGAAAGCGAGAGCTCCAGATTTTGTAGCAGCAACGAACACAACTAGAAGGAGTTTGTGTTGAATAGAACGAGGAAGAATGTCGGGTAAAATCGATCCGGCCGTGCAGAAATGCATCGCCGCACTTCAAGCAGCTAAGAATGACACGGAGAAAATGGCAGCGTTATTCCTGGTAACGAAAGTGGTGAAAAGTCCGAAACTTGGGCGAGAGAGCCGTCTAGCCTTGTTTCAGGGCATCGGTTTTAAATTCCTTCTTCGTTTACTCAATACTCCGTCATCTGAGGAGTGTCCGTCACTTTTGTACAAATCTGTTGCTCTAAGTATTCTCACAGCGTTTTGTTCCGACCCGGCCATTGCAGAAAGTCAAGAAATGTTAGATTCTATCCCTACTTTTTTGAAAATCATCGAGGCTGCTGATGACGATGACGAAGAAGATGATCAATTGTTGATAATTGTTAGCGAGGCTTACCATTGTCTGAAATGTCTTGCTTCTGTGGAAAAGGGTAGAACTGCTCTAATAAAATCAGGCGCAATTATCCGTTTATGCGAGCTGTATGCCAGGGGTGCATTCAACGCGGAAGAAGCTCTGGTCATCATTGCTTCTGTTGGCACAACTATGGGATCTCGTACTTGGGAAAATGCATCCGACCAATTTAACGAAATAATGGAGCGTATGGTGATTCAGTTCGAGTCTGATTCATCAGAACAGAAGTTTGAACTCTGCAGTCTTATGGCTGGTATTGTTCCAACACTGAATATGAACCAAGAAGCATTGTCAGAAGCTTATTGGCCAGACTTGATATTAAGAGGCTTGATAGACATACTTTCGAGTAAGATCACAGAAAAACAGCGAAATCCTGCTCTCAGACTTGCTTCTGTTATGCTCACGACTTTCGGTATAGACTGGATTATCAAAACAAACGAAGAAGGACTCAAAGATTACCAGTTCCTCATTATTCTCGTACATTTGAGTTGTATTGAGGTGAGGATGTCACTCGAGGATCGGAAATTAGACAAAATTATGCCAAATGATGACTTGATAGGAGCATGCTATGCAATCATTGAGACTGCCGTGAAATTCATGAGCGGAAACCACTTCGAGAGTCTTGACGAGAAGCAGAAAGAGCAAGTCTTTCACGCTTTGAAGGGAGCGTATAGTGCCATCATTGGGTTCATCAGTTTAGTACGGAACGAGGCAGAGAAAAATCCAGCAAAATTTTGGGACGTGAAGAAGAAATTGTTGACTTGTGCTTCTGTAAAATGTTTAGCGGCTTGGTTGGCGGAAGAGACAACTTCAATGAAGGAAGAAGTCTACAAGCAATTGCCTTTTGTTCTTGCCCTTGCTTTTGAGACTTTTCAAGACGCAGAATACAATATGAGTGCTGAGAATCAAGTTTTAGCAGAAACAGGGAAGTCCATTGAGCCTTTAATGCCCGAAGTATTAGTTACACTCTTAACGTCATTGTGTCACTTGACAAATGAGGAGAAAGGTGTTCGCATGTTAATCGATTCTAGTGGCGAAGAATTTCTCGGTCGTTTTATGATTCACAATTGGGCGGTGTACAAAAATCTTAAGGAATTACTTGAGAAGAAATCTAGGCCAAAGAAACCGAACAAGAAGAAAGCAGCCGAGGCTGAGAACGGTGTAGGGGAAGAGTTATCTGCTGAAGAGATAAAATCGACTCTAAATAGAATTCGAATTGCCTTAATGAACACATGCAACTTATTCATCAACATGGTAGTCTTGGAACCTGTGCTCGTGGCGGAAATCCCAGTTTTTCAACAAATTATGCGATGGAGTTTCACTTCTTTGCCAGTACTCACCAATGAGACAGAAGAATTGCCCCTGCTGTCCAATATTTCTTCCCTCGGGTTAATATTGATTCTCCAGATCATAAAGAAAATAAGCGATGCGAAAGCCGCAGGAGAAACTATTACTCCTGAAGACGAGTTTCTGTCATCTCGTCTCATCTCCGGCGCTGACAATGCGGCCCACCGTTTTGGGCAGAGTGTCACAAAATTTCTGTGGGATGCCCATTTGCCCGATGAATCTCAAAGCCCACCGGCTCTCATTTTGACATCAGCCTATAGATCATGTTGGTCTGAAGTGAAGGAGATGTGGTTCTTGAGTTTGCAAACTGTTGGTTCTCTTCTTGGCTTTTTCCCGTGGCTTGCGGATTTTGCTGCTGACAGCGGCTTTCTGGATGCTCTCATTGGAAACCTATCACTGGCATACAAAAATCGAATTGATGCAAGTACCATGTCAGCTTATGAAGATTTTCTTTGTGCTGCTGCCAAAAGCTCTCCAAATGCTATCAATATCGTCAAGACGAAAGGAGCAGCCCTTGCCAAAAGCCATCACCTTCGTACCCTCACCAAAGTTCTCAAGGAATAACCTAAAGATTCAATCTCAACTCATTTCGAATATTATGCAGTAGGTAGTAATATTCTCATTATTCACGTATGTATAATGAAAATTTTGCATAGCTAATTCAGGACTGGAGTAAGTCAAAGAGTCAAAGTCAAAGCACATTAATTTATTACACTTGGTATATACTTATAAGAAACTATTAAACTAAAGTTATTTATGTTAGTACATAAAACCTATTAAGAGAAAAATTCCCATTACGATTACACGGGAAATATTAAGGTCTATCTATAGGTAGAGAAACATGTGGCAAAAGCATAATCCTATTATTACATACGTGACCGTCATACTAACATAATGACACGTGCAATTACTTTTGCTAATAATACTTTAAGGGCGACTCATGTAAATATGTTGGAATCTGTATTGGAACTGGGATTAGGAATTTTGTCCATAGCAAATATTTACCCGTGCGATAGTTATACAACTATATTATTCTCTCCACTTCTTTCACATGGAAGACACACGTGTAGCGAGGTCAATCAAAAATTACATTTGTGCATGCTTTTATTAGCTGGTAATGGTATCCGCTCTCAAGTGTCCAGCCGGATCTATTGGTACTCAATCAAGTGTCAAATTATGTCGGACATATTTTTACGTCGTAGATTGTGGGAAATATCGCTTTGTATGAGCTTTGATTCTCCTCGTAGTATAGTTGGTAGTAACAAGAGCAAAGGTTACTGAGTCTTTTCACGTTTATCGTTGCTGGTTGTGGAAATAATATAAAAAACATCGTACGAGAGTACAATAATTATCTCTAAAATATAAATAATAAATGTGAACGCTCGATACTTAAAATTATCATGACACGAGTCGAGTGGAACGAAAACTTCAACGAACATCCACTTCAACTGACTTTGCCTCTTTTGTATAATGAAAACTCTTTTTATGCACTGGATATTGTATTTAGTATAAATGTATGGAACAATCAACAGATTTTTCAACTGAGTACTCATGTCGTACACTTAGGCATTTTTTTAAACATAGGTAACAAAAATATCATTATTTGCCGTACTTTACTTTTACTTGTAGTGTCATGTCAGTCACTGATATCAAAACACACTCTGGTATCTTCGTGGTAATTAATCTTCTTGAGGACTTATTATGGCATGATATCCATAAAAATAAATATTAACTTATGTAACTTTTATGGAGTTTGCGAAAGCAATATTTAACTAACGAGTATAAGTTAAGGATTTACTTTAATGGCAATAATCGGTACAAGTAGCCACAAAGCCACATTGTTATCGTACATGTTACTTTAAGCGTACGATAGTTGTCACCTTTTTTGTCTGGAATTAATTAATTTACTACTTAGTAATCACATTTATTACTTAGATAATTTTAAAGCCCTCTCTGTGGAATTCTATATAAACTTGTGTAATCGTTTACTACAACCATAAACTACAATATAGTGATAATATACATAATGTAAGTAAGATGTATGAAAACTAGACTGTATCTCTTCGTTTTATGTGAATCAAAGCAATTTATGGTGAAGCTTTGAGTTAATTGAGTTATTAACATTATCCATTATTAACAGACTGTCTAGCTGGAGTACTTTAATGCACTAGTGGTAGTACTAGAAGATAATGCCGTGTCAGCGATAAAAAACCTGTACTTTGTTTGAATTATATTATCTCAACTAATTGAACTTACTTGGAAAAGTACTTGATGCCCTATAGTTTGTAAGTATCTTTACATTGGATGATTTTATTACAAGTATTTTGAACTTGACTGTGTACAAGGGACTGATAATAGGAACCCAGAATAAATTTTAGCATATACAGCTACCCCGTAATATACCAATGAAACCGAATTGTGTGAGAACTACTTAAAAATAAATTCATAGGTAAAATAATTCAATATTCTCTTTACTGAAATTATTAATGATAGTATAATTTATCTGCAATTACTCTATATGTACTTAAATTTTCTAACAATAAGTCATTGTATTAATTTTGTACAGACTAAATTTTTTCAAGTAATGTGTAGACGATTATTGTTAGCTTTAGTAAGAGAAAGGTGTCATTTACCGCTCTAGAGTAAAGTAAACAGCTTGGTACTTAACGCTTTGTTTGTTTTCTGGCAACTGAGATAATAATAATACTATGATTATGATTTTGTAATTTAATGTAAGTGTGTAAGTATACAATACAGATACAAACACAATGAACATGATATTTAGTTTATAAAGTTGATACAAGTGAAAATTGACAAGTTCTCTTAGTCAGCTCATTCAGATGCTATACCAAAATTGGAAATGTCAAAAGTAAAACAATATTGTGCTTTAATATTTGAGTAAATACAAAAGATAAGTGTTATTTACAGATTCAGTGTCATATGTATTACATTTAGCAAAAAGCAAATCAACAATCGTTTGTCTACTGCACAGACACAGCTTAAAAAGAAACAAATTTTACCACCACACCAAACTACACCAGCCATGTCGTCTTCAGAAAGACTAAAACTCTTTCGTTATTTACATAACATGGTTGTTGGAGTTTGTATTTATTCGAATGTTCTCCCCATCCATGCATTTATGTAATTAAGTGACATCAATTCACGTGTTATGCAATCATAGTGCTTATATTGCTGGTGCTACCATGAAATGAATGAACCAAAAATGGAAAATTACAAGTGAACACTTTCAAACAAGAAGATTGTGACAATATTAGCAGTTTACATTTCAAGTGTGTTAAATAAATTAGTGAATAATTACTATTGTATGCAATGTACGTATATTATATGGCTTTTCGATGATAAAACGAAATATTAAAATCAATTTTTATCGTAAGTTCATGCTATATTCACGCGTAGAACTACATTACTACTCTCGCTTTGCATATACCTATAGATTTGCTACTAGGGTGTATTTCCTCTCAGGGTTTAATTTTTATTTATACTTGTGCTAGCATTTGTCATTGTCATTTGGCCATTTCTTGCAAATAGTAGTTGAAAATAATTATTTATTTATTACTAACGTTCAGACACAAATCTATGTGTTTTATTACAACTTTCACACATTTCACACACACATACACATCATAATAATGTTAGTAGTGCATGGTCTCATCATAACGAACGGCTCAACATGACCTGCCCTCCTCTTTAGAAAATTTATTTGCAAAATATGTGTAGAAAGTACATTACTGTATAGCTTTATATTTTAGACTCACTTCAAAAACGTGCCAAGTGAACCAAGAACACTGTGTTAGACTATGGAAGATATGAATTAAGAATGGGATGAAGGCTGAGAGAGAGAACCAATTTTGCCATACGCAGACTGTGTATATCATGTACCTAAAATTTATTTCTGCTGTAAATGTAAAGTAGGTCATGCCAAAATGAAGAGCTGTACTTTTCCCACTCTTTTACTAGAGATGATTGTAAATTTCCACAAATTATGTTGTTGTTTAACCTTTTGACAACTTCAGAGAAAAACATTTTCAAAACATTTCTCAATAGATCTTACGATATTTTGTTCTACATGCCAAAGTACCATTTACCAAATAGAAAAAGAAAGGGTTAAGTAGACAATTATTGAGAAAGAGAAATCTTCCATGCGTATAGCATATAGGGACATTGTATGTAACGGCAATATGCATCTGCTCACCAAAAAACAACCTTTTTGGACAGGAAAAAAGAAGGAACTACTGCAAAAGCGGAACAAATGCAGAACTAACTTACACACAAAAGTAAGGGTTGGTTTCTAGTTAGTAAAGTAGTGGCTAAAATTATTGACTACTGATTGTATGCAGGAATGGATTGGCAGTGATGGAGTGATGATGGGATGAAGAGTTGAATTGAGTGTGTTGAATCATCGATATGGTATGTGGGGTTTGACGTTTGTACTGCTTACAGACACGCATCAAATGTTGTCACACAATATCGGATCGGATACCCCGATCGGACCTCTCATTTAGTTTCAATGATGGTAACCTACGAAGGTAACCGACTCCTAAATAAGTTACCAACTTTTTAATTTTTCTACCCTTGCTAATACTAATAAGTTCCTAATTAAATTGTACAGTGCGTATAATGAATAATAGAAACGAAATGCTATTTTGAAAAAGAGTCAGAGTTAAATTAATTGTTGATAAAAGTGATACTAATTTGAATGATAATATTCAAAAACATATGAGTTGAGAAAATAATTGATGAAATAAAGTGTGGTAAAAATGTGCATTCACAAAGATGCACGGTCAACAGTTTTGGCATGTCTGTCTTCAAAAATAATACTAATAGTTTTTTCAACAATTGACAACTGTAGGTGTCTGAAATTATGATTCGGGAGCTTCAAGTGCCATCCTCGGTAGCCAAAAAGGCTACAGAGACTTTTCTGAGAAGGTTTCGTCGCTGCCCAGAGAGTCCCAGAATGCCTTTGGACGAATGGAGACTTTTGCTCTGGATTGAAGCTCTTGGAGAAGATTACGAAGACATGGCCGGTAAGGAGTTTTTTAAATTATTATTCCAGGAATTTCATTTAATTATTAAGTATTCCAGGAATTCTTGGAATGCCTGAAAAAATTGTTTGGCATTGTTTTTTACTTTCACTGGAGAAAGCATTATTGAATTTATTATTTTTGTTTGTACAGAGGTGATCTACATGAAATGGAGGAAACTTCGTTATCGTTCTCTGGCCCTTCCCGAATCTTCAATCAACCTGCTACGGAAACTTCACAAACAATATCAACTTGCATTGGTCACAAACGGTCCTTCTGCTTCGCAATGGGAAAAGGTAAGAGTGTCGCCAGAAGGCGTATTAGGATATAATTTTTTGACGCTTGTACACAGGGTTTACGGTTGTCACTGTTTCTTTCGTGATGTGGGTGTGCTGACATACAATCAATTCATGATAATGACACAATACGACGATTCTCTATGAGTAAGTAACGTCCTGTTAACGTGCTGGTTATTTGTCCAATGGTCCATGTATTGGCTTCCTGTACCTGTTGTTGTTGTAGACTAAGAAATGCCCAAGGGTTGCTTGTCTGTTTCAAAATGTGCTATAATCCTCTTGGACTGTTTTTGTTTTGCAGATTCGAGAATTGAAACTAGAGGAACATTTCGACAGTATAGTTGTTAGTGGGGACTTAAAGTGGGAGAAACCCCAGCCCGAAATTTTTCATAGGGTATGCACTTCCTTAGGCGTGCAACCATTTGAATGTTTAATGGTAGGGGACAAAATTGAGACAGACATAGTCGGAGGCTTCCAGGCTCAGTTGGGAATCACTGTGTGGATACCTGTGGACGAACCAGGACAAGAATCACCAAACCCACCGCCAGACTTTATCATTCGCGATATTTCTCATTTGCTTAATATTTTACAAGGTGGCACTGATAAAACAAAATCTAAGGGTCTTCCGTGGACTAAAGGGAAAGCTACCTCGGCTAGTGCTGGGGCATGTTCTTCTGCCACAGGTCCATCATCATCCACACCAGTGGCTTCCGTAGCTGTGCCGTCCACCTCCGCCAAGTGCCCGTCTACCCCAGAAGAAGACAATTGACCTTTGTGGTGTCCTACGACCAGAATTCGCTTTAGGAGCAGATAAGAAAAAGATGAGCGTCCTCCCCACCCTGAATTCATCAAACCCCGACTCCCTCCTCAAATGAAATACGTATCTAAACATGAACACATTTGTATTGTCCAACTGTTCATTAGTTACGCTTAAAATGTTAGTTCTCTTTACATAACTGTTTTGAATTACTACAATTATAAATATGATACATTATAACTTATTATTATCACTTAAGACGACCAACGGCAACGATAGCCGTCGGAAAGTTAGACAAATCCTTTGCTATCATTATACTACTATTAATACTACCTCTATCATAAAATAATAACCTCCTATATGTAGAATAATATTACTATGCTTATCAAATATTCGCATTTTGTCCACAAAACGAAAACAACTCGACCCAAAACCTATACCTATATACCTAACTATACATCAATATATATTTCAGAACTACAGCGTTTTCCTGTTCCGTATTAAACTTGTTCCTGTAGTAGTTAACCTTTAGCTAAAGTAAAAATGTCTATACGAGACAAAATCGATTATGTCTAATGTGATATTTGTATGTAAAGTGTGTGTTAATAATTAATATACTACTACTAAACTAATAGTTGTTGTTGTAAGTAGCACAAGGATGGAAATTGTTGCAGCAGAATTACCTAAGCAAAAACAAAAATCCGTATTTCAACAACATGCACTCTGATATTTGTGATAACGGTGAGTTGTGGCATTTTTGCCTAGCTGGCTGTAGTGGACAATCATTAAGGCATTTAAAACTCAATGCACTCTACGGACATAAATGCACTTTATTGGCAGAGAAGCAAATACAGATTAATACTAATCTGCTCCTGGCCTTTGAACTGAACGAGGAAAACACACGGTCTCCTGCTACTACTGTACTTACTCATGTTTGCATTTTGTATACGTAACAAAATAATTTTACTGTAATGTGTCTATATAATAGAGTATGTATCGTATGGTAAAACCAAAACACGTGTGTTTACCTCAATTTTATACTTAGAATCGCAATATGATTTATGTCCGAGTACAAGGTGGAAATGTTTGTATGTAATTGTAAGTGTAATTAATTACATTTTCATTTACTTACGTCTTTACTGTCCTTCTATGTCAAGCCAAGCTAAGCATTTCGCTACACACTACACACAGCACTTCTACACTATTCAGCTAATGACTTACTAGTATTTGCAATTCTTTCAATTTTCTACAAACAAACAGTGTATCTAATTAATAATATTATTAGTACTTAACAATTACCTTGTATTACTTATTTGTATGTATAACTTACTGAGGATGATGCATCTTATAGTAAAAGGGCGGATCAGACTCAGCCAAGTACATACATACACAATACAGACATAAATTTAACAATGAATTAGTAAAGTGAAGTCTAATGGCCTATCGGACTAAAATAATGACTACACAACACAGTGAGCGTCAATTAAAATGCAATACTACCATAATCCAACGTTACTTTACCACAATGAAGTACCATATTCATATAAGATGAAAATGGATGATAATATGTGTACGTTTCATGAATATGATGATGATGCGATGTATGTTTGATGTTCTGTGTACATTAACATTTATAACACCCCGTTATTAACCGTTAAGTACAACTGACTGCGATTAAATGACTACAGTACTTTATACAATGTTGTGCAGTATACTAATTACAGTGTAGGTTCAGTACAATAATTTTACTTATTAACATTACATATAGAATGTAGACTGCTTTATACTATTGGCTAAAACTATTCTTAGAATTATAATGATAATCCTACCTAGTAATTAGTACTTACCTTGAATTTGTAATACTAATGTTGTTTTCTATATAACTAAAGCTAACATACTTATTAATAATGCTACATTAATTAATACACACCAAAATAGCCAAAACTTTATACCGTATCGTATAGTAGATAGGATCTACATGAAATGGGATAATAATACCAATAATTAAATTACGGTTAATTATTGTATTGTTATTTAACGTACATTATTTACTAATGTGACGTATGTATGATGAAAGATGATACATACGTATGTATGATGCAATTAAGTAACGCATTGAGTTGCCAGAACACATACACAATGAGCAACGTTATTTTATTAAGACTTCTTTTGTGTACTTAAAGACAAAATGTATATGCTTAAATAATACATACAGCAAAAGGGAAAAGATTGCTGTATGAGAATGAGTTCAACAAAATGAGTGCTGTGCTGCTATAAATTACTACTACTACCACTACCACATTGTTTTGTAAAAGAATCCGAAAGAAAGAAGAGAAATTCGGGGTGAAATTGAGCTGAGCCCTTTCACCGCCCTCTGCTACCACAGAAGCACCGCCATTAATCAGGTAAATGAAGATGCTCACGGTATAAAGTGTCTTATTACAGGTACGTAACCTCTATGCTAAGGTTTGTACATATTTCCATACAACTGTTTCATTAAGCTTCGTTCTTTTCTCTCTGAGTTATATCGGGATTTTTTGGGTTGTATAATTAATTTTAATTATAATACTAAAAATGTATACAATTCTACGTGAAGACCCCGCTTGGTTGTCTCACAACGTTCATTGTGTATATAAATACAAATTTAATAACAAGGTAGTAGCTACTTCTTCATTATTTTTACTCAATATCAACAAACGTATTATATTTGTTTGTTTGTTTGCGTGTGTGTAATTAAAGAGCATGGTGGAAAATGCACTGCTAGGATTACCTTTACAGATATATGCTAAAGGAAGTTCTCGGGCCGAGTTATTGTAAAAAATAACAAGGACTGTAGGAAGACTGTGTATATTCTGTACTAGATATTTTTTAGTAGTGTGTTTTGTACTAATACTAAAAATTAGTAGTAGTTTTTGTAGAGTTGACAATCATAACAGATTTATATACAAACTAGTTCCTGTGTTATCTACCCTCACCTTTATTATCGTCGTCGCAATAGTCGCAAACAGTTTAGGTTCAGTGTGATGGACTGGAGTTTTTTTGAATATAAATATTATATACTATATGTTATATATTATTATTATAATGATGTAAATATTTGTTCACTTTGATTGCAGTTTACTAAAGTTTTAGTAGTATTCTTTGCAATTATATTAATGATCCTCACTCAAGAAGAAATATTCTTATAGGCACCTTAAAAATATGATGCAATCTAATTTCATCGTTGGATGGAAGAATGGTAATTGTTCAATCAATTCATCATGGAGGAAAGTTAACTTACCTTACCCATGTACATGCAGGCAGTATATATAAATAATATGCGCTTAAACATATTCATTAAGTGTACTATATTATATATTGTAGATAATTGTCAAATGTACTTTTAAGTTTATTTTTGAACTATTTCTCAAAGATGAGTGAAATAAAGATTGAATGACAAAGAGTGATAAAAACAATTTGTACTTAAATTATTCTCATTTGCATAATATATTATGTTCTTACACAATTACTATCATGATTTCATTTTACTTTTACATAAGTAGATTATTTAGAAATAATGTTCCTGTAGTATACACTCTAGAATATCATTTAGTGATTCAACTTTGTATTGTAACCCAGTAAATTCGCATACTTTTATTTGTATACAAATTGTATTGCATAAAAGTATTTACCTGTAAAAATATCAGAACTAGATTGACAACTTTTTACTTGGTGGATTTTAAACAAAGACTTTCTCCTTAATAAACTGCCAGGAAACTACACATACGTTTTCTGACTTCATCAATAAATTCATATAAAGCATTTACTTATTTAAGTAGTTTGATTATTTGTACCATTCTTGAATTGAGCCGATTAAGCATGACTTTTTCATCTACTACTAAATACGTCCATACAAACATTACATTACTGCATCTCTGTGTATTTCATGTGTTTATAAAGAGATGAGATTTTAATGAAATAAAATAACAAGTCAAGTTTAATTACAAGTCAAAAATATATAAAAAATAAATTCTTCATGAAAACAGTTTAAAATGCTGCATCAAAATATTATTATTTAAAAATTATCATCCTAGCATGAACCAAGAGACTGTTGAGAATGAGATCTATGTAAAACTTTAAGCTTGTCAGCATTGTGAAGAGAATGAGACGTGACTGCTGCTGGACCAACGTTACTGAGATGACCACCTTTGCTCTTAACAGGAAGATAATTATGATTGGATTTACTTTTGTGGAGTGACATTTCTTTCTTTTGCTTTGTTCGACTATTAGACTCACTTGCCACTATATCAACAATTTCCCTTGCTGTTAAACTGTCAAATCCTATATTTCGTAGAGTACTTTTCATTTCATTCTCACTTACATTGAAGCTGCTCCTGGAACTTTGACTAGATGCTTCAAAATTACTTTCGTCATTTCCGTTAGCAAGATTTTGTTCTGATGTTGAATCTTCATGACTGTTTCCACTGACACTGTAAGAGGATCCTTTGCCATCATCTATGGGAGTATTGGAGGATCGCTTGAGATTGCTGAAAACTGATTGCTCCGTACAAGATTGTTTAGAATATGCTGAAGAGTTGGATGACATATCCTGCCGAATATCATTGGCGTTCGGTGCAGGATTTGTGTATCGTAAAGTTCTTTCAGTTTCCCCAGAGGTAGCAAAATAAGGACCTGAGGTATATTTTACGGAACCATAACCGAATTCTAGTTGGTTTAGATTGTCATCTTTAGGAATTCCTACATCTATCCTTAATCTGTCCAACATTAGCATCATTTTTTCCTACATGGTGAAGAAAACGTTATTTTAGTAAAAAATGAAATGCAATAATGTTTTGGCAAAGAGAAACACTTAAGACTTACCCGTTCCAAATGTATATTTTTCTCGAGATGATTATTGAAAAGGCTCTTGAGACCTTTGTTTGTATAGATTCCTCGATTGACGATGTCGTCCGTGACTTCAGTAAGAAAACCAACGTATTTTTCTTCATTTGCCCATCTAGGCACTCTGCAAAGCAATAACGAGAAAATTAATTACATACTACCTCAAGAACTTGTAATTAAAAATGAATGTAGATGTCTATCCAATTATTTTCAGGGTAGTGGTTAATAAAATATTGAAAAAGCATGACATCGTACATATCTGAGGTTTTATTTGTGAACCCTCGTAAGCAGTCATTGGAAAAACGACTGGAGTTGACAGGACTGGTATCTTGATTGACAGAAGAGGCAACCGTGGACAGGGAGGATTTGTACTTGCCATTTACTTCCAAAGCTCCTTTCCTTTTATTGGCTTTTTTGAGCGTATTTGCATTTGTGTGCTCTGGGGTAGACTCCCTTGTTGTAATTCTACTTTCACCACTTGAAAATCCATATGCAGAGTCTCGACTGGAATCTTTGTTATTTACTAATCCTAATGCTAGATTCGAAATGGAATTCGCTTTTGCCAGACGATTGCTATGGCCGTTACTACCCCCAGATACCACTGTTTCATTATTTCTTCTTCCACTTTTCTCATGCTGCATCCATTTTGATAATTTTTGGGGCTCCAAATCAATCTCTGTGTATCTTTTCGAATGTGGACTCTTGGGTGTTACATGCAATTCAGGTTCTTCCGTCAAGTCATCACTTCCTCTTATTGTTCCCTAATAAAAAACACAACAGTAATAAATTGTCGAGTATGAGCTTTATTTGCTTATTAGTACTCCAGTGGAGGTGGCTACCAGAAAATGGAAATTATAATATCTATCTACTTAATATATTGCAATTTTTTAAGGGACATACCACAGACACTGAATGAGCGCTTCCTCCTCTGTTAGAATCTCTATTTCTTTCCAATTGTTTTGCCCTTCGCAAACTTGATTCTATAATTTGTTGAACGGTTGAATTTCGTTTGGATGACCCAGCTCCAGAAATATGATCTCCTGCTCCTTTTGGTCCCGAATTTTTTCCATTTCGGTGATGGTATAATATCTTAAGGCTATCGTTTTTACGGCATGCGGTAGGTGAAGGTTGATATTTAGCTACGGGAGGTTTATTTATTTCTTTAGGTTCAAAACATCTAGAATGTCTTTCTAATCTCAACCGAGAATTGTCTTGCACAGGTTCAAGCTTTGTTTCTACAGTGTTTCGACTTTTTCGCAGGTTCGATTTCGGTGGATTTCCCATTGAGCCCTGAGCATTGTCTAAAAACAGTCTAATCTTTTCTGCGATTCCCATTGGCTTAACACGAGGGGATGGTTCCTCATAACTTTCACTATCCGAAATGAGCGCACCTGAAAGAAGAAAATAAAAAAACGTCATTCATTTCAACTTTCGAATAAAAATACTAATTTATCGTGTCCATTAAAGTGTTTGCTTACCTTCGACAGAACTTTTGATACTGGACGGACCAAATCCTAATAATTGATAATCTGAATCTACGGACTCTCTATGTCGGTTTTTTGTTGAGCGTTTCTGGGCATTGCTTTTGGAATATTTACTTTTTGTTTCCTGGGTTTGTTTCATTCGACCTGATTTCGACGGATTTTCAACTACTTCGTATTTACTAGATCCACTTCCCTTCTTATTAATCGAATTTTTGGAATTTGAAGCAGTTACCTGGTTATATCGCAGATAAATATATTAAATGATTGTTATAGTAGTATAAAGTTGGAGTTGGAGTCATAAAAAATTAAAGAACAACACAATAATTAAGAAAAGTTAACCAAAAAATATTTGTATAAGTTAACAAATTAATAACAGATGAGGAAAGAGAGAGAATGTTGTAACAAATAGAAAAATGTATTAGAAATAAAAAAGAAAGTTAAATCATCTAAATAGTAATAAAAGAAAGCAGTGAGAATATAATAGAAAGTGTTACTAAAAAGAGAAAGCGAAGAAAATAAAGAAAGGCAAAGAAAGTACAAAAGTTCAATAATAATTATGAAGCTTACAAAATAACGTAAAAAGGCAAAGAAGGGGAAAGAAATGTGGATTTTGATGTTATAAAAAATAATAGAAATCTAAGAATGACACCTTAGAAGGAGCAAGACAATGTGTGGATCCTGTCTTGGGAGCAGAAGTATCAACTCGGGGTTTTACATTTAAAAGTCTTCGGTAATGATTAGCCATATGAGAGAAAGCTAGCCATTGTCCTGCCACAGTTTTAGGAACTTGTGGGATACCTTGAAGAGCTGAAAAACAAAAAATTCTCTGTATTATGAATTCAATAGGCGAATTTAATTTATACTAAATAAATCAATTCTGAGTTGTAATACTTACGGTTAGCTTTTTTCATCACAGAGCCAAAATTGAAACTCCTGATAATGTCACTATTTTTTCATTGACCTTCCTCGAACACCGTCGGTGAAAGAAGGGTTAACACAATCGGATTCACTATGACGATTACACTCTTAACGATATTACGTGAGCAAAAAAACACGTTGTATCTGTATGTTCACTTTGTACTTTCTGATGAATCATTGAAACTCCAAGGTCTTCAAAATCAATTTTGAGCACAAAAATAGTAAGCTTCACCTTTATTTTGTAAAACAACTCACAAAATGAAAAATCCAAACCAAAAATTCTAATCGTAAATTGAATTCCAACACTTTCCTGTACGTTGTTGTGAATCTCTGTAGTTAAAAGAAGAATCGAAATAAAAATTCCACTCGTATACGATTATTTGTTACGAAATGCATTGGTGGTGAAACGAATGCAGACGATGGTGAAAAGTTTTGTTGATACATAGTACAATCAAAACAGTCAACCCAGGAGGATTTCTTCTCTTACCCTTAAATCGACCCATTTATTCCGACAAAAGCACGTTCCCAGTCACTTTTCGTCTCTTTATAACAATATATTTCAACCCAAACGATGAACGCATTTCAATAAATCTTTCTTTCCAACGACGACGAGGGAAAAAGATATTGACAGTGTCAGTCAGACTCTGTAGAAAGCAAACTACCAGTGACAGGTAACATGTACAGACTACAGACACTGCAACAAAACAGACATCTTACACGATTGCCAGAATAAGCTATAATTATAAATATACTTAAATATCTTGGGAGCCTATCTATTTACATGTGTTACAATAAAACTTACATACACCTTTCACTTCGATTTTAGTTACATCTGAAGTTCTTCTTGAATATATATGTAGCTTGATTGCATACACAGAATGATTTTATATGTTGCCACAATTATTGCTGGAAAGGTTGATATTATGTTACTGATTATCGACAGCCAAACAAACTGGAGGAGGGTTGACTCGAGAGAGAGAAGTTCTTTTGTGTCACTCACTTTCACTCACAATTGATGATCCAAAAACCAAACGTAAAGGTGCTCTACTACACACAACGAGTCAAAAATGTTCCAGTCAGTTTTATTTATTACACAGGAAGCTACCAACTAGCAATAGTAACAGCCGTAAGGGGACGTTTTACAATACCTTACTACCTTTCGGTCTTAGATTCTTTTCACCCGTAACTTTTACTGTATGTTATACCTACACAATGCAATACAATTATAGATTAGGGAGACAAGGCATGAACGTGAACGAAAGTTCAGACGAAACTCACATTCACAGAATTCACACAGACAAGACAAGGAACGGAGGAATTGAAATTAAATGTCAGAATGTATTGCATTGCACACAACACATCGCCCACTAAGAAGAAAGTGGAATTGAATGTTTTTCTAAGGTAAACCTTTTCGGTCTCATTAAATTCATTGATCATCTCCTCAAATAAGCATATTACAGGAAAGCTCTGAAAACTGTTGGGTGTATATAATAATATAAAGCAGTGTGTTGGCAGCGTCCATCCATCCGATGCCCGTTCTCTTTTTATATACGACAAAAAACAAACTAAATATATTTCCAAGCTTTCTACTACAGGTTATAGGTTCCATAGTAAGTTCATAGTTCATATACGTTTCTCCTCTCTTGAAAACCCGAAATACGCATAGAACTATATAAGAAAGGGAGAAAAGCTCTATACATTATAAATACAATAAAACAAACTTACCTTCCTCCATATCCATTTGTAAATGTATAAATTATATAATCTGCACTAAATATTGTAAAACCTTTCTAGGTTTCTATACGTAAGCATACTCTATGAATTATCACTCGATAACATCCATCACCCTAAAAGCCCGTAGAGAAACGCAGAAAACCCAAATACAAAACACGGCAGAGTTTATAATGTAGCAGTATGGTAAAAGCATTAGAGTTGAAATTCTAAATGAACGGAACAAGATTACGTAGCAGACAGAGACGTATGTGAATGTATGTAGTGTGTTATTTAGTCAGTCACCTGTCATTCCGCAGTCAACACACCTTACCTTCAGACCTGCCTTGCGGAATTACAGGACGCACACACGAACGACCCTCGTTTTAGCATTACTCCCGGATACCAGTAATAATACCAGGCAGAGCTAGAGAGAGGAAGGAAAGTTCCCTATTCTAGTATAGTAGTCTACTGTAGTAGTACCTCCATATGTAAAATGTAAATAATAATATGCCATGGCCATGTCTGTTGCAATTCCCCCATTACATTTATAGTTTCTCCATGCAAAGCTACACTTGTACTACTTTATCCGAATAAACATTTACCTAGGTATATTATATGTATATAAAACCTGGGAAGTACGCTCTATGTCGTGCCAGTGTAGTTAGAGTACCATAATTTACCTGCCTGACTCACCTGTTTATTATCGAGTGGTAAACAGAGTGTATAATATGTATGTGTGTGTCGTAGAGTTTAGGGAATAATATAAGGAAGCTCTTGTGTTTCTTCGGGTTCTCGGGTCTAATAATGGTTTCCTCCGAGAAGGTTGCCTTGTGTTAAGTCAAACATTGATTATACAGTTAACAGTGGTTGTTGGTGAAATGAAACAAGTCAGTCTGACGTTAAGGGGACAATAAAGTGGCCACTATAACTGCCACACAATCCTCCACCCATCATTATATGCACAAGCGAATGGGAACATGGAGAACAACACACTCACACATTAAAATTTGGCAACTTGGTCTCTTAAGGAGTTAGGTAACAATTTCAGCTTTCTTTATGCATTAACCAGCCTTTCCTTCCCCATACACAGTCAAAATGTCTCTTATACCTAAGCAAGGTATCTTTCCCAGCAAGGCATTTCTTTACTTTGTTTTCATTAGTACCTGCGTATTTGTATTTTATTTCCACGCTTTACTACCGACTGTCCCTCGTATACACGGGACTTGAGTTGGTGGCGTATGTTTATATGCCTGTGTTTAGTAGTTGGAAAGAAAGTGAGTCTTCATGAAAGTTCCTTATTCACAATAAAGTTGATGCAATCCTGTTTTGTTAGCGTTTGTCTCTTTTCATACAAATTTTACATCCCATAATGCCAAAGTTGTAAAAGCCCATACTAGTTAATTTAACTAATGTGTTTGTCTCGTAGTACGAATTTAGTTCGTTTACTAAAGTGTTTACTTAGGGAGGATATCTATCTGTAATGTTTAAATTTTGTAAAGATTACAAAAGATGAATGCTATACTACATACATAGGTATAATGTTATGTAATTAAAGCTTCAGGCTCAGGCTGTATAATACCTACACATAGCCTAAGATTATTGCTTCTATCTAGAGCTACACCGTATCACAAAGAAACACATTATGTGGACATTCATGGGTACATAAATTACTAAACCTTTTGTTGGTGAACATTATTGATGAGTTATGAGTTTATGCTTTCTATTGTTTGCAACAGTATGATATTTATATGTGCATGAAAGCACAAAGATATACAATATGCATTTATCATGCATAATATGTGTGAGTAAAATAATGAGACGGGAGCTAGAGGAGTAGACATACAACCTGTCTTATTCTGAAAGTCGCATATAGTCTTTGTTTCAGGCTCTTGTAAAAAAAGTCATATGAAATCCTCTCTTTTGGATAGCTTTATTATAAGGGAAATGAATTCTTAAGTAAAACTAATTTCACTTCTGTATTCAGCTATTTTTACTCTACAAACCCTGAAAGTTTCAAAAGTGGAAGTTGATTCTCACATTTTTTCTTTCAAATTTTGAAGAGAATTTTTTTGTGTAAGTTATCGAAAAGTTCTGTACAAGGAGTTTATACTAATATGCAT
Source organism: Pogonognathellus flavescens (assembly GCA_019776165.1). NCBI lineage: Eukaryota > Metazoa > Arthropoda > Collembola > Entomobryomorpha > Tomoceridae > Pogonognathellus > Pogonognathellus flavescens. Next base: position 22,525 of record JABASD010000305.1, on the reverse strand, counting down.
AGGTTTATTGAAGATTTGCAATGCGTATAAGTTCTGGAAGGGAAGACCCTAATGGGTTAATCAGAACTGAAGACACAGTATGATGCATGAGAAATTGAGAAAGTAAGTTTTCGTGAGTGTATGAAAATGAAATGCAAGGGAAACAATAAAAATGTCAGTAACCAAACAATTTATTAGTTTCAGTCGTATATCACACAGAATAAAATCTAATTGACTCTGAAAAACGTGAAATTGGTTGAAGGAACATTACTTCTTTGCTAATTAAAATGAACTGTTGTAATGTAATCTCATTATTTGGTTTCCATTTTATTTATAGGAACAAATATTGTAGTGGTAATAGTTGATACTTTGCTTCTAACAAAAACAGAAAATAATTATTATAGTAATTAATAATTTACAACAATTTGACTTTAGTTTCTAAATAGACATTTAAAATTATTCTCAACTTTCCTAATCAATTTCGGCACGATTCTTTTGATTGCAGTAATAGCAAATTATGTCATGTCACATACACTGAATCTAAAACAAACATGAATATAAACTTGGTTTCGTGATTGCTAAACATTCTAAAATACATTTACAGACTTTGATTGATTCGTTTTATGATAATCTACACATTAAATAAATACAAAGAGCGATGACATTCGATAAAGTCTATCCAGAACACTAGTAGTAGTTTAAAATGCATTTAACGTAAATCTTATATTATTAACAATCTCTTTTAAGGCACTTTTTATGACATGAAGTTTCAACCATCGTCAAGCTGCATTCATTTTTGTACATTTAGCAGCTATGTAGTAGTCAGCACGGAGGAGCAGATCGGTGGTCATTACATTATACATACAATATTATGCATTGTCTATGCACATAAATATTAGGCACAAAAAGAATTAACAATGAGAATTGAGATTTGTATTATTAATTTTCAGGTCATTTTTGCTTTAAATAATTGCACCAGGGATGATTGTCTTGATGATAACTCATAATTCTTCGAAAAATGCAACTCTTGATTTGGTAGAACCAGATTTGATCTAAGTGTAGCAAAAAATATAATTGAAACTGCTGCATGTTTTTTAAATCATGTAAGTAAATGGAAGGAAATATAATTTTTTACCTTTCTCAGTGTGGAGTATTTATTTTCTCCCGACAAAACTTGTTCGTGGTGTAGAATGTCGTAGGGTGTTTGATTTTCTTCAAGTTTTAGTCCTTCGATTTCGGATTTAAGGTCTTTTAGCTGCTCTTGAAGGTGTTTACTTTTCTCAAGATATTCTACTCTCTCTTTTTCAATTTCAAGACTTAAAGGGTCGATATCAATCATCCCATTTGCATTCATTTCAATGTTTCTATTTAGTATATCTTTGAAACTTAAGTCTTGATTCTCATGACTCCTGTCAACAATGACAGATGTTGGCAACGTTGGCCCGATCTAAAAGTTATTTATACACAGAACCAGAAGCATGACATCATGCCCTCTTATTCGAATATGAACCCACCTAGTAGCTATCAAACGTTAACAATTAATCACGGGGTGACAACTTACAGACACATTTGAGTATTCTACAGCAGGTTGCGAAAGAAATTGAAGTAACTTTTCTTTTGCGTCCTTTTCTGCGAGACGCGCTTTTAGTAATTCATTTTTGAGTCTGTCAGCTTCAAAAGTACGCTTATCAGATTCTGCCATGATTCTTGCCACAATTTGCTCCGTTTCACGCATTCTTTGTTCCATGACTATTTTTTCTTCTTCCGTCTATTATCGTATTCAAACAAAGTATATGAGCTTACAATTGCATTATTGTTAATTGCTAAATGTAAGTAGTCTATTTAAAAAAAGAAAACTCTACCTTAATTGCAGTTTGTCTAATTCGATCTGCTTCCATTTCTGCTTCAGAGGCTTTTTGATTTAGGAGAGAAGCTTCTTCTTCCGCTACTCGGGACTTCTCAGCCAGTAACTCCGCGGCTTCCTCCGATCGAATCTGTAATATGACATGAAATGAACAAATTCTGTCATTTCATTTTTAATAGGTCATTTATATTTAAATATTCAAATTCAGTTAAAAAATCACCAAAGCTTCTTTAGCAAGGCGGATTTCCTCTTGAAATTCCAATAACTTTTGTTCCAAAATTGCCTTGTCTCTTTCTGCTGCTTCCCGTAACTGTTTTTCTCGGGCCAATTTACTTCTTTCAATCTGACGCCTAAAAATCAACAAAATGGGTTTACAATTCCTGTGTACAATTAAAATGTGGAATAAAATGAATGTTAACCTTAATTTTTCCTCTTTAGCCTGCGTTTTCATTTGTTGCAAATCCATCGGGTCTGGTCTTCTTCTTCTCATGAATAAGTCGTGATTTCCAATACATAAATCCAAAATAAGTTTATTCATCCGTAGTTTGTGTGACATAAATATGAAATTAGGGGCAGATTTGTCCACTGGTTTAATAGTAAACTTTTTATCATCGAAGCTAATATTTCTAATTTCCGACCATGGAAAACTAATTTTCGGTGTCAATTTATTTTCTTTTTCGTAAATATTTAGTCCCAACGCAGTGACACCAAGCCATAGCTCACTGTCTTTCTTATTCTGAAAACAAACAGCAATAAATTATACATATTGATTGTCGTTATTTGTAAATATATATTGTATATGATTTATCCTTAATTAAAGGAGCACTCACGCTAATAGGAAAATAGTTTACACCATACATATCCAAATCTTGCGTAATTTTTAAATATTCCATTTCAGCTTCGTCTCTAGACATACCACGGTGGTCAGCATACCATATTTTAATTCTCTCTTCCCACATTTCCGGTGTCATTTGATATTGTGCAATGACACGTTGAGGTAACAAATCTTCAGAAGCTAACATACCCGGTGTGTAAGTTTGTTCGTCATAATCTCCATACTGCATAATAAAAATTAGCGAAATCACATTTCCGATTTGTTAGCATAAATAGACACTTATTGGTTCTGGGTATTGCTAATTTGTGTAGATGTACCTTTGCTTGTACAGCATAAGACGCTAGTAAAACGGATGCTTCAGGTGGACAATATATGTCCATACTATGAATAGCCTGCTTAACTTGAAGAAAAAATAGATGCTGGGTGATGTCTTGTACTAACTCTTCAGCAACATCTTCAGGGTAAAATTTTGCCAGTAATGTAACAATGAAAGAGTCCTCCTTTGACAAATGTTGATCTCTAACTAAAAGTCGGAACAAAAAAGTACATTATTTAACATTTTTAAGCATTTTGTTACAAGATTTAGCCAGTTTCGAATTTAACGTCGCTTTGCAACACAAAGGAAAAGTATATCCCAAAGATTTCGTATTAATTTAACTTACCTTTCTTGTCCATTTTTAACCACGAGAAATTTCCTTTCAAATCTTCGTATTGCAGACCGAAATACCAAGTTTCGCGTAATCCGATTGTTCGGCATATGAGATCAAATAAATCTCTGCCCGATGCTTTACACTAAGAAGCAAAAAATACAATTATAGCGTTATCAAGCACAATAATAATAATGCACATAACATAATACAATTCCTCCATCCATCCATGTGTAAGTTACCGGCAGATCAAATTCCAGCTCAGCATCCATAGTCATTACCCGAACATGGAAGGACTTCGAAGACGATTTTTTCTTCAACATCATGAAATTCTTCCAAAGGTTCACTCGAACGTGTTATTAAAGATCTCTTCGCTGCTGCACCTCTATTGTTTGCAACCAACTTGATTTATACTTTTTCTTGCACAAACGAGAAATTGTATTGTACTGTTACACAAATAAAATTAATAATAAATAGTAAACTCAGTTGTCAGTAGACCAAAAAAATGAAAGGGTTAACGGTCAATGGTGAAAGATAAAACAGTACGACAATAAATTATTATCAAAAACTAAGAACATTTACAATATTACGGATAAAATTATTGTAAACAATGAATTAACAAAAACTTATTTCTAACTCCAACTACTACATCATCGTAGTTTTGTTACTTTTCAACACTCTCTGATGTTGCTATCTGCAAGACCATCATCGAATTTGAAAAACTTTAATTGTACAAACACAACAATTTTAAAATCTTGTGTAAACATTCTTATTTGATGAGATCATGCTAAACCAGAGGTTAGTCTCCTTCAGCATTCTCATGCGTCAACAAATTCTTTGTATTTAAAGGAGCGTCCAGGAATGTTGGTTACAAAAATAATAATTGGAGTTAGAATGCAAAAATAGTTAGAGTAAAGCTATTAGTTAATTAACATTAGCAATGTCAAGGTCAAAGGTCAAAACGGGTTATCTATAATTTGTGTAAACAGGAATAGTCGCACGAAGAAAGAGCGGCCCTTTATTGACCCCCTTGGGGTTTGGCCATATAATCATATCCTCCAAAGCAAGAAAAACAAAGTGGCGGTTATGATGATATGGACGACTGGTTGATATGATAAAATGGCCTGAGTTCCGGCCATTTCATCATATCCGCCAAAACCGTAAAATCTTTTATATCGTAATTAGTTCAGAAGGAAATGTTTTCAGAATACTTTTCTACACGTCATGTCATCGGGATTTATGCGTTATGTAATGTAAAAAATAAAATATCCCAAGGGGTCGTTTCATTCTTACATATTTAATACATTATAGAAATTATAAGAAAAATACACTGTTATTCTCTACTGAAATTAGCAAAATGTAAACCACCCCTTCTGGGGTACTAGATTCGAACGAAACTCAACTAACAGAATGATGTGGTCAAATTAATTTACCTCTCACTCAAAAACTTTGCTCCTGTTATGTACAAGTTGATTTTTTTAAAAAAACAAAATAATTTTTACGGCCATTTTGGAAATTTTCTTATGGGAATTAGCATGGGGAAAATGAATGGAAAGAAGGGTCCCCCCTGTGGTATTTTTCAAAATTTCAAAATTTTTGTAACTTATGTTAATTATGTACACATTCGAAAGTTATGTACACATTCGAAAGTTATGCACACAAAAGGTCAAAACAAGTATAAAACATCATGAAACTCATGTCTAAACAACAAACTTGCATGGAGTTTCATGTTTGGTTCAACATTGAAAATTTGAAAACATCTCGAGGTTTTTTCGAAAATACCGATCTGATTCTGATGCGATGCAACGAAATGAAGTTATACATAATATATGAACACATCCGCAAATGTAGCATACTGAACAGATTCCTGCGATGGAAATGATGTGGATGTGGACTAGCGGGTTATCTTAAACTTTTCTGTCACCATTCTAATGGTTATCAGGTTAATTTTAAAAAGTGAAATTCAAAATAGAAATTCGTTTTATCAGGTCATTTTAAAGTGAAAAACTGATTTATTTATTCATCTGTAAAATATAAAAACTTTTGAACTACGAGTTAAAAAATTATCATTTTTTATTTTGTCCATGTGTTTGTAAAAGCCGCAAACTAAACCAACAGTTTTATTCCTCGTCAGTTATTAGTTGTCACACGTCAGTATTGTTGTTTAATCCCCTTATCAATTTACCATACCAGTGTGCTGGATATTGAATTTTAATTTTACAAAAGACGTCTATGTTCATACCATTAGGTCGTCTCTATCATCTGCTAAATCTGCTTCATCCAAGTGACGACCGAAAACATACAACAGATTCCAGGATTCCAAGACTACAATAAGCTGGCTACCGGGAGACTGCGATCATCTTTGTGAATACAATACGAACAACGAAGAATTTGAGTACGAGCAGTCATGATGTCAAAAAGTCAGATATGGATGGTGGTCCTTTTGATTGGAGTGACCTTACGTTGTGCCGATTCCCTCATGTTCCGCATTCAGCCAAACACTCAAAAATGTCTGAGGGAAGAGATTCACAAAGATGTCTTGGTATCAGGGGATTATGAAGTAACTGAAGTTCCGGGACAAACAGTTGACTTAGCGGTAATATACATAGAAATATTTGTGACGAAAATCCAACTTACTACAGACAGAATATAACAAAGCATTATTTGTTGACGATGCAGTTTTATTAACTATTGCTTGTAATTTTTAGGTGGTTGATTCCAAAGGAGGTTTCCTGTGGAAAAAAGATCATGCTGAGAAGGGTCGATTTACGTTTACAACGGACGAATATGAAGTCTACGAAATTTGCTTTTCTTCCAAAGTTCCTCACGGTAATTTTAATTATTTTCGGAATTCAACACAAATTCCTTAATCCTTATTGTAAATCATTGAATTCTGGTTCATAATACAAATGTACTGTGCAAAGTCAAAGTGTCTGACTTATTAATACAATACTGTCTTCTGATTTTGATCCAAGCAGGCCAACGAGGATTTGCTCAAGAAGTCTATTTGAACACAAAACACGGAGTGGAAGCCAAAAGTTACGAAGGGGTAATTATTAACTAACTTATTTGTATACATGAATATCGAACACTTTAAATAATAATTATGCTATGGACATGAAGAATTGAAAGCTTTTGACTTTGAAGCAAAGCTTGCAATTTTTCATGGTCCTCCAGACAGTTCAGAACATATTATTTTATACTTACTAATACTACCTAACTTTCACAATCGTTTCAGATGGATGAAGCTGCAAAACTGAAACCATTGGAAGTGGATTTGAAACGATTAGAAGATTTGTCTGAAGCAATTGTTAAAGATTTTGGCTTTATGCGGATTCGGGAGGAAGAAATGCGGGACACAAACGAATCAACAAACTCAAGAGTGTTGTACTTTTCTATCTTTTCAATGTTGTGCCTACTTGGTCTAGCTACTTGGCAAGTACTCTATCTCCGTCAATTTTTCAAATCAAAGAAATTGATCGAATAAGACCCCTATAAAGCATTTATTCAATTAAGCGGTGAAATCATAGTTTGGAATAAAGTGCTATATAAATAAATTTAATATGTTTTGATTTCTTTGGAATAATGAATGATGTTAAGCATTATGGTATAAAAATTCATCAAAAATTATCTACAGAACGCAATGAATATGATCTGAATATCTGGAATAAATGTGTTAATCTTTTCTACTTCTCTTTATTATAGACAATACTTATATTTTGTTATCACAAAGATTATTTGCGCTGCTTATTCACACTATAATTCTTAGTCACACACATCAATAGTTTCCCATTAGTAGATTAAATCCATTCAATCTAAGGTCGGGTAGTTTAGTTTTCATGCTTCGTTCTTAAATGAAACAAACTGTCAATGACAAACTAATAACGTTGTAAGTCATTATTTGGAATGTGGTAGTAGTTTCTAAACAAATGCGATACACGTTTGTCGTGTGGTTGTAACAATTAATTAGTAATAATTTTAGGTATCCGGATGAATTCACAACTCACTGTTCATAGTATTACATTTAGCACCAACATAATTATGGCAAAATGCTGGTAAAAGTAATTAAATCCTCAACGTACGTATACTACTTCCAAAAATAAGAATACAATAATTCACAACTTCTAAAACTCAATGAACCTACAAGCGGGTGACGGACAGTATCCCAAGAAAATATAAACTATATATATTAAATACGAATTTAAATTAAAGGAGAGTGAATAATTGACTAGATATCCATATAATTACTTAACCAATTAAATGGGTTAAACTATCTATGGCAAAATTAAAATGACAATTCAATTCCCTGGTTCAAAAAACAAAAATTGTTAAAATAACACACACACACGAATTAATTACCTAATCTTGAATTTGAGAAGTAAATACAAGTGTCTTAGCACGCATAAAAGATAAATCAGGTAGTTGTTCAAGGATTTGCTGAGCTTCTGAGTTGCCTTGTGTTCTGTCCCCCGTAGGTTTCTGGCTTTTTCTTGTATTGACATTTTCTGTAAATTAACAACCAACATAAGCATTTAAAATATCAGATTTTCGTTCACCTTCATGATTCTTCATCAAAATCCATTATAATTATGTACATTTTTACGCGTACTGTAAAATTATGATATTCATGAAACACACAGATAGATCGAGACACTTTTTATCATGCGCTGCAAAAAGTATCTCCTAACTGCTGCATATGATGCAAAAAACTATTATTATGAAATAATTGACTATAGCCTTCATATTAAGGTATTAAAATCGTTCGTGTTTTCCTTACTGTAAATATTGAAGAGACCGATGTCTAAAAGCGCTGCTTGCAATAATGTTATAGAAAATAGTATTAACTTATTGTCAGGAGTACTGAAACCGCACGAGCTCAATTATCTTATTATCTAACGAACTGTAATTATATATTATGCTCATATAATTATCAAATTTTTAGTACCTTGGGACGATGCCGTATCTTGAGCTGTTTGGTGGTTACTAATCGGAGTTGTAGGCAAAAGCTCACTGTCTGTTGAATTGGAAAACACCTTCGGTTGCAACGGAGACTCTACAATACTGGCAGCAAAACGTGGGACCTCGATTGTGCCCCATTTACCTGTGTACATCTAGAATAGACAATTATACATTTAATATGCATGTCATTTGAAACCATGTTGATTTACATGAATACGAATATGGTTTAAATGTGTCGATTTGTGTCTGTTGCATTTAAATTAACTTACAACAGCTGTAGTATCAATCTTAAGACTGTGCAGCATTTTTTGATGAGCAAAACAATTTGACCATTTAAACTGCAGTCCCTGACTCCCTTCAAAGTCTTGAACGTGTTGCCATTCTTCATTTGTCTCAACTGCGTTCAATTCTTTGTCGATTGTAACAATAGTTTTATTTTCTAGTTCATTTATTGATTCACTCGTATTGAAAACTGCCTTAACTAATAGATCCAATTTATTTTCTATATCAGGTAATACTTTATTTGAGGCAGCAGTAGGTGCGCCGTATACAAGAGAAGTATACGAAGAGGACTGAAAGTCTTCAAAATCGCCAAAGCCTTCAGTATCATCATTCAGCTTGGATGCGCTTTGGTTTGGATTTTGGTTAGGGCACTCTTGAACACTAGTACTGGAATCCAATTCCGACAACGTAGATACAGCGGGCAAGGCTTCTGCAAAATTTCCAAATGGTTCGACACTTACGTCCATCCTTCCTATGTAAGATGTTTTCATGTTGTCATTTTGAGCTGAAGATTTGACGTCTTTACCAAATGGATCGACATTAGAACTAATTCCTGCTTGGAATGTTTCGAAGTCACCAAAGTCATCATCCGCCAGAGCCAGCGACGGTTGAGCATTACTAATATCATCTACAATAGCAATTTGTTGCGTAACGGGAGCTCTACTACTAAATGCAGCTTCGAAGTCGCCAAAATCGTCTTCCATAATATCGTTATCAATAGTAGGTTCATATCGATCTGTAAAGGACGGGGACGACGAGGAATTTGAAAAATCTTGAAAATCACAGTTCCTATCATTATAGTTTGTTTGTTTTTCATCATCGAAACTGGAAGTAAATGGAGCAGAATCGCTTTCGAAGAGATTATTGGATTCTACGGAAACTTGCTCTTCATGTGTCTCCTTGATTGTGTCTTCTACATCCAATTCTTGTGGAGGAGTAATGTATTTATATTCTACCTCATTGGTCGGAGAAACAGCAACCACAACCGTTTCTGAAATATCTGTTTCAGCTGCCGAAAACTCTTCGGGCTCATTGTTTTCCACTTTGTCGCAAGCAAAGGCACTACCTTGACTCGTGGAATATACAGCATCAAATATTTCATCCGGGTCATTGTTTACAGGCATAAAAGTTTCTTCTGAATTGGAATTATCTTGTGAAATTGATGGTGATGTAACATCTTCAATACTTAAACCAATTGGCTCGCAGTCATGAAAATCAGCACAATCAGCAGGGGAATCATCTGGAAGTTCTGAATTAGTGTGTATACTAGTATTGCTTTCAGACAAAGAATTTTCAATTAAACATTTTTCCTTGGTGTCATCAGCTAGTGTTCCGACATTTACTGATTCGGATCGTTCTTCCTCAACCTTGACATCTTCAAATTCATGTCCATTAACCACCGCTGATGCCTTTTCAAGATGCGTCTTTTCGGGGCTATTTTCTAAGTTGTGACCATTGGACACTGGTACTTTCTTTACTGCAGATTTTATTGGTGATTGTTGAGGGGACGGTTCTGAATAAACCATAACTCAAATTAGGAAATCATACAATGTTTTGTAAGAGACATTAAAAAGTTCTAGTGCTTTTTACTGGATAAATAGTACGTAAACTTCTTACCACCCAAAATATCCAATTTGAGTCCCGCAGACGGAAAATCTCGAAAGCTTTCACTGTCTTCATCTTCCGAGTCCAGCGGAGGCGGCTCATTACATATCATCGACGGAAATGAACCGGACATGTTTACAACCCAACCCGCGGTTACTTACTTGCCTTAGCCCAAAGAAAACTATACAACATAGTAGTCTATTACAGCGTCACGTCAAACACCACACGAGATACTGTAAAACAATAAAAAAGCAATCCTTTAGATGACAGATTTTAAATGAACAAAGAATAATACCTTGATTCTAACATTGAAATATCAATATCTAACACAATTAGTTATTAGTCTAACAACATCACTAATTAATACCATAATACTAACAAATTCACCAATCAACTAATTACTATATTACCTGTCCCCTCACCTCACCTTTTTGTTTCCTGTCAGCAATTAGTATTTGTATGTAGTAAATAGTATACGATAGTTTGACACATTTAATTTGTTCCTGCAATTAGCTAGTGACTATTGTAGTTAGCATTGTTGTACCTTCTTATAAATTAAAAATAATGTCAAAAACTAGCAAAATTGGAAAAATTGCGCAACATCAATCAATATTGTTGAATATGAAATATTGCACAAAAATAGAACACAAAAATAGCTTTACTTAAACGAAAATAATTACCTAAATGCATTTCACTTATCGTGATTGTGTTGATCCTTGAAGCTGCATTTACAGAATAGGAATAAAATCAGCAGTCCTCCAGATTTATTCAAGATTACATCAGCAGATGAATAAAATAAAGATAAAAGTTGAGGATTATAGAATAGAACACACTTTACTCCTTCACATTACAATTCACATTTCACATCACAACACAATTTTGTTCGTAATATCAGCCAAATTATGTTTCACTGTTCCCCAATACACAATCCAAAACGTACCTCCGATAGATGGGCATAATATCATCATCCCTCAATCTTTAACTGCTCACGAACAGTTTGTCTCATGTCCTCCCAGTCAGACCCGCATCCGCAGGCAGCCTGCGGCAGGCTCATTCTTCGCAGTTATAGAATGAGAGTGAGACTGGCTACGTGCCGAATGCCGAATATTATGAGAAAAATGACATTTTTTTTACTGAAATACAGATATAAAAGTATTGCACAAAAAGACAAGTGTTTTTATAATTCTGAATAGTTTAGCTCAAAAATCCTCATTTGCAAACTAACATGAGAAGGATTGAGAATGAACAACGCATAAGTAAGTAACACAAACGGGCAGTCCTGAATTTTTGCAATACGACGCTGTAAAAACGTCCCTTTTTGTGAATTCCATGCAGAATTCCTTATTAAGATAAAGACTTAAGGTTAAGGTTACACGTGGAATGAAATAAACTGCTATACTTTTTATGGTTGTATATGCAAATGCAAGTTAAACAATCTCTTCAGATTTTATTACTGCGGGTCTTTACAGAACCTAATGGAGGACGGCAGCGAACGTTTATTTTATGCGGTTAACAAGACAAGGCCAAAGGTCAAGGTTCTGTTGAAGCAGTTAATTCTTTTCTGTGATATTCTCCTCTGTTCACCTTTTTACATTCTTTTTGCGATACGAATTGTATACGTGTAAGTATAAGTACATAAAATATGCTGTCGCAACTCGCAAAGTCCCATATACCGAGGAAAGAGTTTATTGATCATTGCTATCTGATTACCATTAGGTTATGGTTATGTAGAAAAATGTTAGTACTTTCATCAAGAGTACACATTAGATTGATTGAGACCGATATATAACAAGGTTATTGGTATACCCGATATAGAACAAAAGCAACCTTAGGGCGTGAGACATGCAGTAGCAACGAGTCTGTTGTTGTCATCACAAAACTACTGTCGTGAAAGTCGTGATCACACACATGGAACAAGCAGGTTCATCCGTTTTTCCATATCGAACCAATCCAACTCTGATGTATTATTATGTATATCATATGTGTCTACGTACACAATCCACACAAATAACTACCTTTAGGAAAAATTCTATTTAATAGTAAGTGGGTAACCTACTATTAGAATTTACATACTAGGTAGTAGGTACCAGAACAGTTCCATTGACATAAAAAATGTATAGAAAGTGATCTCAGATTAATATTGAGAATTTTAATTCGACTACTTACACCTAACTGTACTAAAAGGTATGAAATATAAAAGTAAAAATGAGATTTAGCCGGAAGAAATCCAAGCAAACTGCTTAAATAAATTGAAGTGAAATTAAATTACGGTAAACAAACCTTTATGATTATCAACAAGTATCGATGTATCAGAATAGATTCGGTGGCTGTAAATCTTCATTTTTATTTTATGTAAACATTTCCCCAAGAGGGTGGAAGCCAAGAACATTCAACTGATAATTTGTAGAGATTACTTTCACTATTGACCAAGATGAAAGCAAACAGCCTCAACCTGCAAACAAAGTGAAAATAGCTTTCTCCAGCAGCAAAGTGAAAATAGCTTTCTCCAGCAGCAAAGTGAAAATAGCTTTCTCCTGTAAACAGAGTGCATATTTTTCACCCGTTAGCCAAATGAAAGTGACCGGTGTCTTTTTTGAAACTTCCACATAGAAAATTGTAATAAAATGTTACACCGATAAAATAATTGTCGCGATAAAGGTTTTATTAACCTTTGTGGATCTCCTTCTCCAATCCTCCACATTTGAAAGTTACAAGAAAGTATAAACGGAGAAAGTCTGTTTTTTTCTAAAAAATTGATGCAGACAGAAGCACTGTAAAAATGAGTTGTTTATGCCTTGGGAGTCCCAGTTCTGGTAAAACTTTGTTATTAAAGAGACTACAAAGCCCTACAACAGACGATGTGACATCAACGGTTGAGACTGTAGGAACAAATATTGTTCGAGTTCCAAGAAAACCACCACAAAAAGATGCTAAGGAAAGCAGTAAGAATAAAAGAAACTGGGATGACAAAGATGTAGTTGCTATACGAGAAATAGGTGGATCTATGTCACCCTTGTGGCCATCGTACTACGCTCCAAATAAATCGGTAATTTACGCAGTTAAATTTACTTTAGTAATAATAATCTATTTTATTGTACATTCCTTATCAAAGTCATAAAATATGTATAAATATTGAACAAGCAGATTGATATAATAATTAATAATAATATATATTAATACATATTAATTTTGGATCAAATTGATCAGACTAACAAAACATGATTTTGTCATCAGTTTTGTTTTCTTTTACAGATTCTCTATGTGATCGACAGTAGCAATTTATTTCAAGTCTCAATATCAACTGTTCTTCTTATGGAAATGCTGACACATGAAAAACTCGTCGGAACAAAATTTTTGATAGTTTTGTCAAAAAATGATCAAACCAATCGAAAGAAAATGAATCACTTGAAATTCATTATGAGAACAGAAACTATCTTGACTCAGGCTGGTAAAAGAGTTGCATTTGCAGAAGTAAGTTCTACTACTGGAGATGGGATTGAAAATGTTCGACAATGGTTAGATGAGAATAACAAAGAACCTTATTACGATTAACTTATTAACTACGAATAGTGTGTGTGCTTGTATGTGTACAAATGTTTTTTACTAATAAAGCAATTGTGTACCAAACAATAAACTTGAACAAACGAAGAATTGAAAATAAAATTGATCCTGCAGGACGAAAATACAACGATTGAATAACTTAAGACAACTTTGCACGTTTTTCTGGGGGAGGTTTCATTCTTGGTTGTTGCTGCTGAGGAGTTAGAGGTCCGGAATTAGGAATTTCGTCAGGCTTTTCTTGTTTCACCGTAACTGCTGTGGAGTTATTCGTAACTACTTCCTGTTTAAATTCCTGCTTTTGACCTTCACTGGTAGCAGGTGCTGAAATACATATAGGAATAATTTTATTAAAATCAGGTTTCATTCAATAGATCCATAGCATCATTCTTCATAGCATGCTGAGTTAAAAACAACTATATATTATACTCTTACTGCCGTTACTGCAATGTTTTTTACTTGAAATGCATTTAGAATTTAGAATAAGACGAAGATTGTGAAATATTAGTTTAGTTACAGCTACAACTATATTTACAAACGCTGCAGATTATTAACTTACAAGGAATTTGCTTGTTTTGTTGATTCTGTTCAGGGGCAGGTTGAGTTTGAGCTGGGGGCTGCTGCTGTATTTGAACCTGATTCACCGAAGTGGAAGGATTATAATTAGATTGTGTTTTAAGAGGAAACTTTTTTGACAATTCCAAAAGAAGCATATCAACTCTTTGTCGTTGAAATATGGAACTAGGTTCTTCAGTTTTCTCCTTTTTCGCGTCTGCTCCCTTCTGATCCACTGATTCCTTATCTTTAAATTCCCAACTGTAGCCTTTTGACGGGTGGTAACGTGTGTACGACAAACACTCGTTAAACGCAGATTGCAAATGATTGATGGAGTTTAACTATAATCATAAAAAGTAGATTAGCATTAATTGCATAATATATATTACTATTTTATTAGCATGTACGTACTAGTCGTGAGTTGACAACGGATCCTAGGTCAGGCGCTTGGTAAACTACACCAGCAATTATGTAGTAATCTGCCAAAGGAGTAACTTGTGTGGATGAATGACGATGTTGTTTCCGAATTACGAATAAAATTGGCTCCTGAACATGCAGCAGTATATATTCAAGTCCTGTCATGTTACTAATGTACAGAATGAAACAACAGAAATTAATCACTAACTGTCCATAAAACATAGTTACAATAGTTCATTTTTGGAATAAATAAATTATATCAAGTTATGTTTAAGTGTCAAAGTCTCACTTTAGCTGTTCCATGCTCAGCCTCTGCATTTTAACAATTTCATTGTTACAAGTTCTATCATAGAATGGATTGCTTCTTTCAGAAAAATACTCGACTACATTCGATGCGTTTAATATGGGAATCCAAGCACTGTCGTGCCATGATACGCCAAGAAGATTATCTATGTCAAAGAAATAATGCAATTACATATATCATTTGTCAAATATTAGGAAGATATTATATACAAGTACTTGAGATTTATTCATGATTTCAATTCAGAAGTTATAAGAAGTAAGAGTAAGAATATTTTTGAAAAGATAGAAAGGGAAATTTAAAGGGATAGAACATTTACCTATACGCTTTTAACTAACAAAATAACAATTAATTATTCATACATTTTTCTGAATTTACACTAATTTCAGTTATAATTATGTTATAAATAAACTTCACCTACGACACTACTAACATTTATATTATTTATGACACTAAAGTTGAGTCTGATGCTTTCACTGCTTTCACTTCCCATTCATATGGGTTAATATCATAGTCAATCATGCACTTATCCATTCGCCACCATTTGCCAGCAAATCCTATGTCGACCACACGACTCCACATTTCTAACCATAATGGCTGAGTATATTTACACTTTGCTTGATAAATCCCTAGATTTTTATCACCATTGTGTTTCCACATGATGGAAAATGCACCAAGACTTTGATAACGAAGAATTCCTTTCATTCTAAGACTTGTAAGTTGTCTCAAATGCTCTTCTGTTTCAGGATTTCGGACAGCACGTCCAACTGAATTGAAATGAACATCGTTATTAACAAGTTCACTATAAAAGTCCTGTTCCGTCGGAGTGGTGAAAATGGAATAACCGAGAGCACCAAGAAACACAATATAAAATGTTGCTTTTAGAGGCTTTGCTTTTGCTTCATTACATGTTTCTTTATAGACATCTGTATAATCACTGATTAAACCTTTCCAATATATTTTCAATTTTTCCATTAGTGTTTTCTTTGGTGCTTCTGGTGTTGTTTGTACGACAGTAGCAGCATCTTTATCTTTGCTTTTCGATTCGTCCACAGTTACGCTTTTAGTTGATGCATCAGAAAAAGTTCTGTATTGAGAAAATGAGAAATTGTCTCGGCTGGTAGAGTTACTGGGAAAGAAAAGAAGATGGCCACTTCTGCAACTTAATTCTTTTAACTGAAGGCACAAATATTTTTGGTGTACTAGCGAAGACATAACGTACGAACATCTTGATAATGCCATTGTAGGTGAAATGATCAAGTCTTCTTTCTTATTACAAAATGGGAATCGATAGTTTTAAAAACGGCTGAAATGGAATTATCTTGATTGAGTTGATTGGATCCTTTGATGATGGACTATACTCCTTCTAGATACAGAAATCGGATTTCAGAAGATTGAGCAATTTATATCATTAGGCATTTTTCAACGGGCAAACGAGCAACAGAAACTTTTTTCGTTGTTCTAACTGTTATAAAAACAAATAATTCAACAGTTCAATATTTTTGTCATTTAGCCGTATAACAAAAAAACTGTATTTTCTACAACAATCACAAATGCTTCTTTTTGCCCTATCTGAACATCTTCTTAGCGTTCAGAATTATGATTTATAAATAGGTGTAGGTATACCCCCACCCCACCCTCACCTTCCTAATACAGTAACACATAATAATTAAGTGTATTATTAATGTTGAATTTTATCCAGAAACAAAAGAAAAGTTGAAGAGTAAAGGTTCTAAAGATATTACAGGTGAGCTTGACCTTAAGAGGAGATACAATAAAATATACGTACAGTATAACATAATCACCGATGTCACTGATCAGTGTAGTAACTGATTACAAAATACTTAACCCCTGTATACAGCGTAAAAATTAGTAACGTAATGTAATAAATTAACCTACTACTAACCTTTTAACTCGGACATAATCCAATTTTGAATTTATGCTTCAATGTTCAAGAATATTGAATGAACGAAGAATATTTCTGAGCTTGGGAATCAAAGTCAAATATCAAATAATATTGAATTTTTCATATGTTCTGTGTTAGTCCTCTCGTACAGTCAAAACAGTGTCACTCAGCTAGTAAAACCGGACCACGAAGACGACCAGGTAGGACCAACGATGTCTCGCTCGACAAGCC
The DNA here is from genome assembly GCA_019776165.1 of Pogonognathellus flavescens. NCBI lineage: Eukaryota > Metazoa > Arthropoda > Collembola > Entomobryomorpha > Tomoceridae > Pogonognathellus > Pogonognathellus flavescens. Next base: position 5,386 of record JABASD010000305.1, on the reverse strand, counting down.
TGTAACATTAAATTTAACAATCAATAACGATCAAAGATGAATAGACAAACAAGCGAGTTTTTATAAATTGTACTTGCAAGTTACAAGCTCTTCTACTGACAAGCAGTAAGTTAACTTGTACATTGTAATGAATCTTCTGTAATTTTTTAATACACACAACAACATAATATATAATATGATTGAATGATGGAATGAAAAAATTATTATCAAAATAACCAACCAACAACAAATGGTTAATTGCTGCTTATGCTCTGCGATTATCATTTGCTAATTGTATCAGGATAACTTTTTGAATTCGTAAATTGTAAATGTTTCATTGATAGAAACACCGAATTTGATTATTGAACCGAACACGATTTGATTTTTAAACCAAACAATATTGCGGACTTTAATTTTACCGCCACTCAATATTCGCTGATATTAGCAAAATAAAAATAATGTAAATACTTCATCTATACAGAGTGCGCAACACTTCTCGAAACGTTTAAATTATTTGAATGTTAATATTTTTATAATTTTAATATTAAATATTAATTTATTTATATAAATATTGTGTATTTCTATGCCGCAGCATTTAATTACGTTCAATTAATTCGTCATTTAATTATTATTCAGCCCTTTGCGTCGATTGCATTTTTATTTGATTTTTAAGCCCAGTCGCATTCCCTAAAAAAATTACATGGCATGATAAATAAATAAATATGCGAAAAGTTACTGTCGTAATTTGCAGATGCAATTGATGCAATAATATATGGAAATACACTTCGCTTGTATTGCATCGGATGATCGGACTACAGTCAGAGTCAAGCTCAACAGGGTCTTCATCCCCTGCCGGTTCTTTTGTATTATTAGACGGTATAAAATATTTCAAATGACCCTTACGGACTCTTTACATTGTAACAGTAATTATTATTTAATTATGGTGAACTAGGTGAACTGTTCGTAGACCCGTGCACCCGAGACCCATGAATGGCCCACCAGCCGATCATTTAAGTGAATAAATAATCACCCGGTATAAAAGAAGGCGGCCCATTGTTCACATTTCACATACAATTTTATTGCTTTCTCCGGAGAGAGAACGATGAGTGGAGTGCATTAGATTAGCTTTGTACATGTATTCGTGTCTTCGTGTAAATTGTTTTATGTGGATGGGACAAGCAATTAATTGGGACTGGGACTTTGGGACCCCACTCCACGCACAGCAGCAGATACATTGTTCACATATACATGGAACATCAACATTTATAATTATAATATTATGAGGCATTACTAATGCCGCATTAGGTGCGCAAATAACAATAACAACAACATCTGGCTGGAGGAAGACTGGAGTCTGCAATCCGGATTTAAATAATTACAGTGATCATCGTCGATCATCGGTGATAGGAAGCTTTCTGCAGATTTCCTTTTGCCCCTATTTGAGGTTAGGATTCCACATATTCCACAACTTGTTCATTCTTAATTCTTATTTCGTTTACAATATTTATTGCTTCTCTCATTTGTTGCTTTGCAATTCCAGATTTCTAGTTATTGCCTTCTCCAATTTCCTGTTGACGCGACGGTGACAGTCTGACACTTCTCTCTCCGAACTCTCCTCTTCTGTACTCCATCATCGTCCATGAAGATTTTGCAGGTCCCGTCAAATGCGATGTGTGAGTTGAGTGTTTCCAGTTTCAGATGTGTCGTTTTCAGTCTTTCAGTATTCAGTTAAAACTTTTGTCAGTGTCAATAAACGTCAGTAGTTAGAGGTTTAGGTTTCTTCGGGGCAGGAGATCAAAATTGTCATTGTTTAGTGTTTTAGTATCTTTTTACGAACGAGAAGGAAGATAAGCTCTAACTCACACAACGAGGTTAGAATTTTTTTCGATGTACTTTTAGACATTAGATCTTAGATGCTAGACTTCATCTTTATCTTTCGTTATCTTATTTCATTTAATACGTCAAATTAACTTGAGCTTGTGTGAACATCTATAATATTTTGTTTTTGTCATTTGTAGGCTTCTTGCTCAATTTTGGTTGTGGGCCTGTACAGTAATTCAACATAAATAAACATCGTGCTACCATACCAGTCATCAGTCGGACCAAAATTATTTACTACATTGTGAATATTTGTCCAGTGTCCAGTCTAGGGACTTTGATATGGTTCGCGGAAGTCGGACTGAGGACTGAGGACGTGATACGGCGCAAAATGCTCGGGTAAGTTAATATCTCTCTCTGCAAGCATATAAATAAAAATTGTCATGAAACACCTAATATGAAAGAAGAGAAGCATTTTTAATAGATAAAATTGTTCACTTTCTTTTCAGTTATTGTTCAAAAATGCAATGTCTGTTGAAGAGACGAAGAGAGTAATGATACGCAACTAATAACCAATAAGATCACAAATTGTTAACGTTAACGAATCTCCTCAATTCAAATCCAATATTCAGAATATTTTAGTTCCATTTGTTCAATATCATTCAACATTCCAATATAAGGCTTCCATTTGAAAGAACTGTGACGATGTGATGTGATACAAGACAAAGAGTTAGTAGATGAAACTGGATGTACTGGATATTGCTAGGGAAGAAAATATTTAATGAAATTAAACGAAAGCCGAATGTATTTTTATTAAGATAGTTTAGTAAGTTTAGCATTAGTACAATTCGAAAGCAAGACAAAATGGATCGCTCTAAGCGTACTTCAAAGCCCCCTGTGAGAATATCTATATTAGAAAAAGACGAAAATGAGGTGTCTCATTGTTGGAAAACTTGTCAGCTATTTAGTTATGTGCTAGTGGTTATAAGTGGCATTGGTGCAAGTATGTCAGTAGGGAACATCCAGAAAATGTTCAAAGGTGAATGTATAATGTATTCCAACTTAGCTGTGTCTGTCGTAAATAATTGGTCTTTAAGCCTCGACTCGGAAATGTCCCACAATAAATGGGGAGATGCTACAACATGTAGTTTCTGTCAGTTTTGTCCGGTAGCATCTGTAGTTTTTGCTGCGATTTGGGCCACGTTATTCATCATGTGTGGACATGGAGGTAGTTCAAGAAAGTAAGCTATTTCTTAAAAACATAGTTACAGCTCTTTAAATACTCGTATCTTAAAATTTTAATTGTTCTTAATGTCTAATTAACAAAATGTCTCTATATTTGTAGCCTGCCTCAGCCCTGGAGAATTGTTCCGCCAGCAATATTGTTTAATTTCATTTTCCTCATCCTTTCAAGTGTGAATGCAGCTTTAACCTTTGGTGGATTCTCAACTTTCTGCTCTAACATTCAATCTCATATCAATATCACAGGGTATGTCCCATTTTTTTCGCTTGAATTGAAAAATCCAGTTTCTAAAACATTTTTATTCCTATATCTGTTCAGACTTTTGTGAAAATTGGTTTGACAGATTTTTAAAAAAACGTAAACTGAATAATGTATGTTTATTTATTTCAGATGTGAAGACTTAATAGAGTTCACCTGGAACCAATACCCGAACGCATCAAATTTTTATGACGACGTTGTTATTGCAGAGGTAAGTACTTGAATTTAAAGCATACCTATGCTAATTAGTTTAAGGTGTCTGTTAAGTTTATTTATGATTGTATGGACATAAAATAAAGTGGGAGGATTAACAATTGACATTGAAAATGATGTTTTTTCAGACGGGGGCTGCAATTGGGGTTGTTGGATGGTTATTAGGATTTATCGTACTCCTGATTCGAATTTTCAGCCACGCAGACTTTCTTGTAGTGTCACGACAGTTACACTTGCAATCCTCGCCGTCGTCACCCCCTTCTCAAAGCACAACATGTACATCTATAAGCACAGCATCGAATAGTCTACCTTCATCTCCGTATGGTGAAACGTCAACATCAGTTATAGAACCACTTGTGAATAGATCTCCATAGTCAAAACCTGAGACCTAAAAGGAAACAAAAATGGAACCTCTTTAGGTTGTAGTCCTTGTATAGTTGGTAAGTACAAAAGCTAATAAGATTGATTTACATATAATATTATAGTTTTATCAACACTATAATTCAGAAAACGAAACGATTGAAAATGTTAATTTATTTAAGACCTGGAATTTTTTGTGTTATTAGTAGTATGTTTTGCGATAATTATATCATTAAATTGAATCCAGAGAAGTAATGTGTACAAAATAATGCATTACCACTCATGGTAATGGACAATATTTCTTGATAAAGGTCCTTTTTTAATGGTGAAAAGTGGGGAATGGTATATAGAGACGGTAATGAACACAGTATAATGTAATGTAATGTAATTTGAGTTTATTCAAGTGTCATTATTTCTCAATACAAACAGTACTGCTTTCCTATTATAACTATTATAGTTTATAATAGTTCGGCTCCCCTCATGAGAAGAATTCCGGAATTCATGATACTCATCCGGTAGAGAATCTTTTTGTGCATTAAATGAGTTATAAGCAAAAAATGTTACGTTCCTGAGTTAAATTGGCACAAAACCAAACCATTTTACTGACATTTATTAATGTTTTACAGACACAGATTCAGGAAAATTACTTTCACTAGCTTATACAGGCTCTTTCCTAATGAGTTTGTCTTCACCCACAAAAAGATCTATCTGAATGTTTTTGGCTCTGCTGCTCTGAATTTAAACATTAACTTATGAATCTGTAAAAAGTCTACGATATGCATATGTGCATGCATGCATATTATATATTATGTCATGTACCATGCATATATGCATGGGATTTTGTTAATTTTTCTCTAGAGGTAGGACGAACTATTATTAATTACGTACCGCCTATAGGTAATTATAATTTATCCAGAGGTTTGTGTCACGTAATAAGATTTGTACGACTAATGTAGTTGTAAGTTAACTGCAGATTCAGTTTGGTTTTTGTAGATCATCTACATGGTGTTGGTTTACCATTTTAGAACTTATAATTAGATAAATTGCTCAGAAGTTCTGAGTCGATATCTCCGTTCTCTTCGTTTTACCAAATCTTAATTTCTTAATTACTTTCAGTCGTATTATAGCATTCCTATATACTATTTTATTAGAAATAGGTACTGTGTCAGTAATGTCAGCTATATCAATACGTAAATAATCATTAGAAGAGTCAAATTGTGTTGGTGCAGTAAAATTTATTCGTTATTTAACGGCGTAAATTCTTAATCCTTAAGTGAAGAACTGCAAGTGTGAAATATATAATTACATTATGTAATGTACGTATTTCTGCTACTATTTTGTAAGTTTCAGTGTAATATTAGGTTGTGTGGCAATATGAAATGTAAAAAATGCTAATTCTTCTATCGTTGTGTCAAGTGTCAAAGTTCATATGTAACTGATAATTGCATATATTATTAGACCGATAGGATAGAGGTCTTATAAGAATGCGTATGATGTCCGTCTGTCTGTCTGTCC
>JABASD010000304.1:0-88192 GCA_019776165.1 Pogonognathellus flavescens | reverse complement strand
CTTTTTCCCTAACTAAGAAACAAATATTTGTAAATTATAATATCCGTAAGTGATTGTAAAGGCTATGGCCATATCAATCGATGAATAAACATTATTATTAATTAAAAATATACTTACATTTCTTAAATGTAAATCACTTTTCGTAGATCATTCATAAGGGCGTATCTACATGTGGGCACCAGGGGCACGTGCTCCTTCCAGATATTAATCCTAGATACGCTACTGATCATTCATATACTATGATATTATACCTATAACCTACTGTAGGTATATCATAGTATATGAATGTAGGTAACCTACAAGATGCTCAATTAACGAATAGCCTTAATCTATGTACCTACTGTTCTCATTTTCGAAGTACGAATTGATTTTAAATAATAATTAGGCAAATTATTTCTCCCACAAAGAGAGATAAGTAGATTCGTTGTAATAATGAATTGTCTCGGTATATATTATGTTGTATTCAAAACCTATGAAGAAAAGTACATTTTGTTAGCAATTTTTGCTTCTTTACACAGACACAAATGTAAAACGGTTGGCATTGGCAGGTTTTAAATTGGTATAGACGTGTACCCAAAAGTGTTCTCATCTACAGATGATTTCATATACGGGTTGCTATAAACATGTAAAATGCAATGTTTTTAGTTTAAAAGAACGCAAAGTGATGACATGTTTTAACATGGTGTATACAACTAAATTACAAAGTGAAGATTGTCCTTATCTAAAATTGAAAATACAGGGATAGATTATTATTAGCACTCAGTCAGTAATCTACCATAACATAACATAACCAGGCCGCAGGGATTTACATGGGTACCTAGAGTGGCGCTATATTCATTGTAATTGCTATTATCATTATGTTTGTAAATCCGATTTTTTTATCCTGACGGACTAAATACGAATTCGTGGGAAAATTAATACCACTCCTTCAAAACAGTGTACATGGGGAAACTGTTTTCAACTTTATTGCACTGCAGAAACAATCCGAATTGAGAATTGCATATATTTACTTAATATCCCATTATGGATATCTAGTTGTAATTTTTGTAGATACACAGATTTACTGACCTACTTGAGTTTATTGTATTGGCTTTTCTGGTTTTGATAAAGCATGGGATTTACTCAGCAATAATTGGTTCATACTCGAATAATCGGTGAGAAAACAACTTTTGGTAAAGTGAATTAATACGGTTCAAACAAAAGAGTTCACAGAGCATAAGGTGAAAGTAGAAATTTCTAGGAGAGAATAAAGCGAGACAAGACAGTCAAACGAATTTCCCGTTTTTCTATTAACATTATTATAAATTTTCAAAATGAAGCTCTCATCATACCTTGTTTGCCACATTTGTATTATTACTACCTTAGTCGTAGAATTACATGGTTTTCAAAGTATGGCCAAGGACTTACAGGAATTCTCGCGTACAAGATTAACGGAAGTATCGCAGCAGTCTGTTTCGCAGAGACAAACAATGTGCGGAGGAGATGTTTGCAACACTGACGAAAAATGTTGCGAATCCAATGGAATTTTTGGACCTTGTTGTCCTCATGTTGGAGGAATTTGCTGTGGAGCATCAAATTGTTGTAGATCCGGTCGCTGCTGTGCAGGTCGCTGTTGTGAACACACCAACGGCGTGTGCTGTTACAATTACTGTTGTCCCGCTGGTCAACGATGCTCCGGAAATAATGACGGAGGCTGTGTTCCTTTCGGCACAGGAGGTAATTTAGGTTGATTTTGTAATCAAATAGGGAAAATAAATAGATCGTATTCATCGTATAATAATGTTTTTCTGAATAGGTATGCATATTATCATTATTATTACTTATCGGGGTTTCAAAATAATTTGAGATTAGATGAGTCTCTCATATAGATTTTCCAAATTCGAATTTCCACTTTGTATGTATTATATGTCTTATATCATTGTGGTACTCTTGGAGTCTTATATAAAGGCATATTTGGTGCAGTATAACCTAAATAAATGACAATCAGAAGTATTTTATGAATATATTACAGAAAAAGGGAAAAATGTGACAAAATCATACGTCGACAAGTTTTATTGTACTTTTCTTGCTTTCAGTTTGTAATTAACACCACTCGAGCATTATGAACAGCACTTGAATTTTTAATTATGATGATAAAATTATATCATTTCCGTAATTTAAACACTTAGTATTTCTAAAATTATAGGAAAAGGTGCCATGCTATCCGGAACGAGCTACATACTTCTTGTCGGAATGAAAATCTTGATGATATTAAGATCAGCAGAGATAATATGAATTTCAAAAAAGAACGCAACCTCAACAGTGAAAAACTTATAAGTATTGCATATTTGAAACTTGAGACAGGAAGAAGTTATTTCCATAAAATAAATTGTAGCTACAATTTGTAACAAAATATTTGTAAAATCAATTTTTACTGACATTGAGTGGGGCATCTTGAAATATTTAATAAAATGTGAGTATCGGTAATTATATTTTTCTGTCACCAATTCAATGCACATTGACTGTAAATGTAACTGATATTGTCCAGCAACTGTTTTACTATTGATTGGCTATTTATTACTAACTTATTATCTATTGATTAGCTTTACTTAACCCTCAAAAAATTAGAATAAAAAATTAAGATGCAAGTGAAGACTCTGATGACTTGAGACTGAGAAAAAAAATAGTGCTTTGCCTTGCCTACTTTCAACTACTACTAATACTGACACATATTCGACTACAATGACAACTGGAATAGCAACTACCACAACAACAACGACTACAACAACGACTACAACTGTGAGACCTTGATCAAGGCCAAGGCAGGTCATTAGACCTACAGGAAAATAATTCTCCATGGGAAATGATTATACTGACTCTGAAAGTGTTTGATAGCATAGCTTGCATTAAAAACATGACTTGTGACAATCGTTTCTCTGAATATTAAGATTTAAATAAGTATTTCGCTTGTTTGTGTTTCGGAATTATTTTAGTATTTGTGATGCATAAAATAATTTAGCTATTACAGGGTAATGGTAAGTGTACCTATATGTATATTATATAAGTATTTTAAGTATACTACTACATTATAGCAGCATAATATCACCTACCTAATGTCGACGCAATTACAGTAGCTACTTAATAATTTGTAAGGTGATCAGTATCCGGTGAATACAAGCTTCTAGTCTATAGTTAATATATACTTTTATTGTCTTTTATACATAAGTACTTTCAGTACGTATAATACCTAATACATTTTTCCATATGTAGAAATAACAATTAGTACGAAAACATTTCATTTACTATAAAACGTATATATAAAATGCATCTTTACTGCAACCTGCAAATATATAAACAAACAAATTAAGTTACTGTTTATATGTATATATGTATACATCATTATCACATAAATCTTATTAAATAACCAAATAATTTGCCTTCTCGACCACATATCCCTATGTATTAGTAGTTGAGTTTTGAAGTAATAAATTGAAATGTTGTTATATGACTTTATTGGTTGCAATTGTAATTAGTGATTTCTTTTAAAATGCATAATTAATGTATAAAGCGTTCTAGAATCTATGTATGTACAGATACAAGCGTATGTACGAGCGTATGTACAATTCTGGCATGTCTTGATATGCATCTGCTCATCTAGTAGTACCTCTATACAGAATTCTTATACGTACTATACTCACAAAGAAGCTACAAACTAATTAATGTACCTTACCATCCCAAAATTGATACAGACCATTTATTTGTATTTTAATACTACGAAGTACAATGCAACTTCTTCATGCGATTACAATAGCTCTGCACGCAACCTTTTACATATGCAAATACACTTTTGTTACTTGATGTGTCGGTTGAATTGAAATGCTCTTCATTTGTAGTTATCAACTTCAATTCTCCCTTGAGGCAAAATATTCCGTTACATTATTTCCAATAAATAATCTTTTTCTGCTTGTACAGTTACATCCACTCGTCTCTGTAAGGAAATGATTAAGTAGGTAGGTTGTTTTACACCACCTCAATTTCTTACCCTTGCCTTCTATATAGGTATAGGTAGTTGTAAATGAAGAATAGGCTAAACTGTTTATTTAACAACATTTTTATTTAACGACATTTTGTAGGTAGGTACTTACTAATGTGTATACAATATTCAATTACATAATAAGTTTAGACCGTTTAGGTGTAGTGGTGTACTTGTATTACTTATATGATATGGTTCATTTTTTCATCTGTGTTCACTTTATTTTGTTACATTGTAGGCTTACATTTGTCTCAAGTCGCCTCATGCAAAAGATCTCAGATTTCATAATATATATTTAATTGTTAGCGTGGGTATAGAAGTTCTTTACATATAAAGCTATAATAATATTATATTAACTAGGTAGTAATCCATTTCTTCCGCCAATGCTTTTTGGAATGATCTATCAATTTGAAAAGGTTGTATGGTTGATCGTTTTCAAAGTAGCCGTGAAGGTATTTTCGCCTGTACAAGTCATCATCATCAAACGTCCTGAATAAAGACCCTGAGACATCGCATTCAACAAATACATCAAATGAACGCAGGCAAAATTATTATTATACTTTAGCTAAGCTTAGAAATGTGCACTAACCATTTCTTCGGGACAATACAAAGAGAGTGGTTGCTAAAAGAGAAGCAAATGACAATCCTCCAAGAACACTGTAAAGATTTAAGCTGCTTGGATATTTTGTATACACCACATACTTATGATCGTACTGATTCTCATGCTTTGATGGCTTGTTATGCGAATGAGTTGCACTTGCAGGGAAATGCATATGTAAATGATCTTGATTCTGGCTATTGGGAGCTTCATATGTGTTGTAATCAGTTTCTCTGTGTGTAGGTTTTTCATAACCTTCATCATCCACTTCATTATCCAATTGATCTTCTTCGTAAAGGTGACTAATAATTCTGTCACTAACATTTCCGGTTTATGAACATAATTCTCATGCTTGTATAAATTGTATATAAAAAATTGATTGTTTATTTCTAACCTTGCCGATTGAAACCGCTTGCTTGCTAAAAAGGCTTTGCCGCGATCCAGAATATCCCGGAGAAAACTTTGCTCTGAAAAATTAACTGCACAAATCAACACAACAATTACAAAACCTAGTCTATTTATTGCAGACATGATCGTTTATAAGCAAATACTAACCACTGATACTAATTTTAAGCTTTTGTTGTCAATCTTGATAAATTGTGACATTCTGACTGAGATTTCAACTCTAAACTAATGTACTTTTCTTCACAAGGCTTGTGAATGTAATGAGAACAAGCTTACTATTTAAAATATTTATTAAGCTAAGTGTGCAGCAAATGACAATGAAACGAGATCGCTGTTATTTTTTAGCATTTAAATTACGGTATATATATAAAAGTTATTTCCTACGTTCATTAGCTATGCATCCCGGTAATAAAATGATGTAGGGTTACCGGTAATATAGGTATATAATATTCTGAGCGTATGCTTTAATCTCAATCGAAACTTAATGAAGCGAACCCGATAACACAATTACTATTACATTATATTGTTGACAAAGGCAGTCATTTCACTTCAGACAATGACTCTGCTTTATTTGTACCTCCCTAAAAACACCACTTACACAACACAGTCATTGCGCTTGATTGCGTCAATAAATGTTCAAAGAATTGCTGTAAAAATTAAACTGTAAGAAATATATAGAATCTACTCAAGTCTATCCACCCACAAACAAACCACAATAGTACAGTAGTATATCATGCAGTATGAACACAGTAATTTCCTAATTCACACTGATATTTTATATGCTAAGATGATGCATCGTAAGTGTAGCATTCTCTTCCTCCTATGTAACCTTTTTTGGGTGTGACGACACTTTCTTGTGCAAATAATCCATGGCAAGGTGTTGTTTCATGAACTTCACTCATAGTTTGAATATTTTAAGGAAATGATTAACAGAAATCAAAGCAAAGTTTAAAATGTCTTTCATCTCCGTTTATTGTCGAAGAAATTGCTTAATCGCTACTATCTACTTTAATTTAGCAATTGAAAATGGTGCATGATCATATACCAGAATTTATAAGGATTCCACTAAAAATTCGCAATAAAATAACTGCTTAATTTACTCATTACGAAGTTTTGTTTTTGGAGTGTCGTCACCAGTTTTGTTTTCTGGTGCAGAGGCATTTTCTGCCGAACCTCCTTCGTTATTTGCTTTGACCGTAGAATAGAATTTCGGAAGGACCAATTTGGAGTTTGCAACATTCCATTTGCTATTAGACTGTATTGGAGTTGGAGTATCAATAATTTTATTAGTAAACGTAGGCTTATCCGGGTTTGGTGGTGGAAAAAATGTTTTAAATGGAGATGAGTTGTCACTGACCGGGGGGTCTGCAGTTAGAATATTTCTTTCATTTTGTGGAGAGCTCAAGATTCCTGCACTCTTTGGACGAACAAATAAAGGGGAATCGTTTAATTCGTAGTTTGTATCATGAGTATTTCCTGGTTGAGGTTGAGTTTTTTCTGGTGGACTTACAAAATTTGTACTTGGTTTATTAGAATATTCAGTCTTCGGAATTTCATCTTTCAGAGGGTTTTCTTGTATGGGTGTAATTTTATTATTTGGGTATTCAGCTTTTGGAGCATCGTCATTATTTGGTACAATAATTTCCGGTATGGGAAGTACCGTTTTCGGAGAATCATCTTGTACAACATTTTCCTGCTTAGATGTCACTCCTTGATTTGGAAATTTATCTCTCGGGAGTTCATCCTTTGGAATATTTTCACCCTTGGTTGCCATTTCTTGTTTGGTGGGTGGATACATAGTTTCATATCTGAAAACGCTTTCCTGTTTATGTGGAGGTTTGGGTCTGGAATGTTTTTTTGCATTATCATTAGGTTTTGTTAAAATAATCACTTCAGGTCGTTAATTCCCTTAACTAATGTTATAACAGTTATAAATAATGTACTAACTTGTCATCTCTATTAGCAGGCTCGTCTTTGTCTTTCAGCAACATATCCTTACCACCTTCGTTTTTTGTCAGGTACTCATTTTCAACCGGGGGTGTCTCATTTTCATTGTTTCTACTTTGCAATACTTTCACAGTGGCTTTATTTCCACTTTTTATGCCCAATCTAGGTCTTGGTTTTACAGCATTCGTTGTAGCTACCCACTTTTTCAATTCTTCAGGATTTGAGTGATACGACTCGTGTAGTATAGAATACCTATATAGGTAATATGTATAACGGTATAATAAATATTGTAATCCATGCAATAATTACTCTAGCTAAATTATATGATAATATTTGATTTCAATTAGTCTCACGCTAGGCCGGCATCAATTAATGGTTTCACTTCTGGATTATTCAACACTTGGTTATACTCTTTTGAATTCTGAGCATCAATTGTATTAGGACAGTGATTGATTTGTGTTAAATTCAGAGGAGTCATTAGTCCGAAACGAACTGTTCTCATGACTGTTGGTGTATAGATTTTTCGATTAACCCAGTCGTATAGTAGCCACCGAATTGCAGCATCAAATATATCTAATTCACTGAATTCGTGGAAAACTAAACTCGTTTATATTCATTTCACACAAATGATTTGATTTATGTATTAATTTTGCTACTAAATTAATATTTTACCTATTGATAACTGCTTCGTCAGAAGACAGCAACATTACAAGTTCATCTAATTCCATTTTGAGAAACTTCTTAGAAGTATACAGCTCGGGAAATAACGATGCCGCTTTTGTAGCTAATTCGTTCATCATTTCCTGGCATCCTAATTTCGTTTTTACTTCATCCCACATTTTTATAAGTTGCGGATCACCAGAATGAACGTGTGTACGAACGTATTCCAGGCACTGATCTTGAAGCTCTACCAGTGTGAATAAGTGTGCATTAGACAGATGCTTTTGCTTAGACAGATACATACTACTTTTTTGCATTATTTGTGAAGATCTATACCATTATGATATTATATTTCACCTTGAATAGCCAAATACACTGCGGCAATATATAGAGGAATAACTGATTCTTTTGAAACCAGAGGTTGCCTTGCTTCTGGTGTGTCAAGCATCCATTCCATGACTGTAGGAAATATATCTGCTGGGACCATATTCTAATGTAACATGAAAATGCACACTCTTACAAATGAAAATTTATTGTCTCAAGATCTGTTATTAATTAATGTTAATAGATTCTGCTAAAGTTATTTAAACACTAAAGAATTCTTAGTTTATTTATATGAAATTACCTCAGGTAATTCAATTTTTTGTATAGCTTGCCTTGGGCGCTTGATATTATCAAAAAAGTCTGAAGATACTTGTAAAGCAACAGCGTGACAAGGGAAAAGCTTTTTTCCAATCATTACGTATGTATCAGGATGACTGAAAATTCATAAATCCGTATAAAATTGGAACAAGATGCAAAAAAGTTGTAATGAAATGACAAAAAAAATGATATACATTGCTTTTTTAATCCGATTATGAAGGTTGTCTATAAACTTATCATCCCCTCGAGAAGTTGAAGAATATTCTCTATCTAAAGTAAGTGAGCCATGATGTTGTTTGAAGCTGCAATTGTCATAATTTTTTTTCTACGTTTACATCAAAACGTTATTGGTAAAGAAAATTGTGTGTAAGGTGTTAATTATGTTAGCCCACTTGAGAAAAATTACTTTTCGGGAGTTTCTTCACCACCATCGTTCACCTCATTTCCTTGTTTGATCTTCTTCAGATAATCTCGTACTTCCTCAGGATCATGTTCCATAGTTGGAGTAGTTGGAGATCTGAGTCCATTTTTGCCCTTAGAAATTGGCTCATTGATGAGCTCAATATGACCATTTGAATCTTTTGAGATATTTATATTCAACTTTGTCTTCTTTGGGTTTGCAACCAGAACGCTGACTTTAGGAGTTTCGAAAGCAATCTATAAAATTATCCCATTTAATTTCAGCACAAATTATCATTTCGGTTTGTGTACGAAACTTCAAAAAATAATGACACCGTACTTGGTCTGGAGAAATTATCAGATGTCCACTGTTTGTCTCTTTGAATGGAAATTCATGATGGCGACTATTTTTGTATTTACGATCATCTTCATACTTGCGACGAGGAAATGATTGTGTCCCATTCTCTTTGCGTGTCGTTTTTATTTCCTCTTGTTTAGTAACTTGTATGCATTTATCATTGACACAAACTTCTGCAGTCTTTGAACGCAGAGCAGAGTAGTCAGGGTCCCTTTCTTTGTAATTTTCTGCATAGGCATTATCTTCATGACCTTTACAGATATATTTAGCCAATATGGGATGACCACCAACCTTTTGCTCACAATCACTCAATGGTAATGGCTTCCTCTCTTCTACGGGTCTGCAATTCGAAGTAGTACACACCTCTGGAGGAACTATGGGTGGAAAGTTCAATTTTTGGTAGTCTGGTCGATCGAATAAATCTTGAATCGCTCTCCCACTGGCATAATTTTGATTAGAATCTTCTGACTCGTTATCTAAACTGCGACGCACCGTTCTACCGAATATTCCGAATTCCTGAGCAAAGTTAGGATTGCGATTTTCATGTGTGAGCGTTGGATTACCGGTTTTATAACTTACATGTGTTTGATTACGGTTAAACTGTGGATGAGAACGGTGCCTGTGGTCATAAGGAATTTCTGCAACTATTCTGTGAGTTTTTGTTTGCTTGTTTCTTGATGATGTGCTAGAACTGGGGTCATATGCTACTTGTTCTACTCTTTCAAATAAAAAATTATTATTATTTGTAGTGTTTCTCACTGAGCTTCTATTGGAATTTGGACGTGATGACTTAAAATTGTCAGTCCTAGGAGGACTGATTGATTTAGGAAGTTTTCTACTCATACTTTAATTTTTCTTCCCCTTGGTAATTTTGAATAGACGAGGATTTCGTCTCATCTTTTGATGGATTGTTATAAGTATTTAGGATGGTACTTGTGAATTGCCCGTTTGTTCAAGTATTAATAAAAACATTTGCATTCTTCAATCACAAATGCAATGGAATATTATGAGGGTACAATTTATATGAGATTGTTTAGACAAAGAGCCAGTTTTTCAACCTCATTCAGTCAAATCACTTGACAACGACTCTGCAGGTTGCTAATTGCTCATCAGTACTTTTGACACAATACGACATACCGACTTTAGAAAACCTGGTATGAAATTGGAACAATATGAAGCATAAAGCATACAATTTCTCACAAAACATTTTTATTTTGATTAAATGTATAATACAAAAGATACCGACTGTACATGACACTTACAAGCGGTAAAACAAGTACACATAACGCTTACACAACTAATAATTAAACATTCTTATACTTAACCTAACCCTTTGTCTTTATCCTCCACAAGATTCCAAAGCCTGTATACTTACTTATGTATACATGACGACTCGTTTCAGTATATTATAAAATATTTGTACAATGATTGACTAATTAAGGTGGATAAAATAACTTGAAAAGTTTTCGATTCCCAAGCAATTGCTCTTGAAGACAAAGAGGGGGATGTAAAGGGGTAAAAGAAATCTGAGGGAAGTTTAATGGAGACGATTGGCCATTTAGCAACTTTCGTTATAGGTCGACTGGTTGTATCGATAAAAGTAATGACAGTTCTCACGAGGATATCTGGAGTGTTATCATCATTACAATTACTTTTGCATAACGTTTTCTTAGGAATACTGTAAGATTCTCCGAATTGGTAAAGAACGTTTAATATTTTGGCTTGGGGAAAATCCACCGACCCAACATGAGCAAATGCAATTTGTATATGCAGCATTGAGACTAGGTTATCGCAACCGGACTTAACTAATTGAGAATTAGAAGGCCTTTCTCCACGCGACTGAGGTAGGGTATTAAACGCATAGTTTTCCAAAGTCACAGGAACCCATTCACTTGGAATTGTATGATTTGCATTTCCAAACGCAGCTACATGTCTGTGTGGGCAAAGAAAATATTTAAATTGCATGAATATTTTATCTCGCCTAAAATTGAAATTAATATAAGAGTAAGAGTTTTTCACGAACTTTTGCAGTCTGTGAAAGGTTTCAGGATGTTCATTTCCCAAAAGAATTCTTCCGATCATTAGCTTCAAATCAACACAATACTTTTGAGACGATGACTTCAATCGGCATGTAGAGCTGTGACTAAGTCCAAAGAGTACAGATCGTCTTTTGGGATTTTGAATGTTCAAATCACAATCTCCGGGGTTTAAAACGGTCATCCATTGAGAAGGATCCTTTGATACCAAGATTACAGGATTGCTAATGTCAGCCTTTACATCGTTGGTTTCTTGTGCAGATGAATTGTTTTTAAGGTCACCACTCTCATTAAGGTTTTCGTTATTTATTACATCGTCCACATGAACTTTCTCTCCCATTATTACCGGTTTTCCCACAATATATCCCGGGTTTCCACTTCTAGGCCAATCTGCAACATTTACATCTATCTCTTCTCCTGTACTATTACTTGTTTTATTCATCCATACAAAATTTATGCGGAATTCTTGTAATATTTCTGTTGTAGTGAGGAGGAAATCCTTTAACTCTGATTTGGTAATAACATCTACAATCCCGTGTGTTCCATTGTGAACAATTGTGATATTCATCCCTTGTAAAATATTCTTGCATAAACCTTTTGCATTGTCTACCGATGGAGCTGGAATTTTTGCCTCTTCTTTACATTTTGGCGTTTTATGATTACTGTTACAAATCGCTTTTCGAATTTCTATTTCATCCGATTCATTTTCTGATGGAATACTTAGAATTACTGCGTTGTCAATATAACTGTTTGCATTTAAACGGTCTAGTTTTGAGCAACTGTCTTCAAGATTGACAATTTGAACTGTACAAATTGATTTGAAATCTAGTAGGAATTGAACGGGAGCCCGTACAGAACACGATCTTCCATGGTAAGCCGCGGGTACACCTATTTCAATGTAAAACAAAACAAGCTAGATAATACAGAAGATTCTAGTTACCATGTATTGTTATATAATGCAATAATTTGATTTACTAAATGGAACGGTTTCTTGAGCTTCGGAATGTTCTGAAGACTTCTTGCTCAAAATAACGTTTCCATACTTGTAAAAATTGGCAGGGGAGAGAGAACCGTCGTATTTCTTAAGAGTCCATAAATATTTTGGGTTTGCTTTTCGTATACGTTTCTGTAGATCACTCTGAAAAAGCATAGAAATTTTTATTATAATATATTTATAATCATATGTTTGTATTGGTCATTTTTGTGAGTTAATTAAAGTAAAGTAGACGAAATGCACACCTTTAAAATTGGTAAATCTGTTTTTTCTGGGTTATTATCAGTTACTATACAGAACAACCCACTTTTTGACCGTTCCAGCATATATGGTGTATTGTATTTGTAAAATAGATATGATTTGAAGCAGCTTCTTTCTCTTTGGCCCGGACTTCTAGTATCGTACAAATTACTTCCTTCACAGGAAGAGAAAAGTGATTTATCCTCTGGAATGCAATCCGAATCACAACAGCAGTTCCAGTCACAAACTTTCGTCTGAAACAAATGAGTAACAAATTGAGAATAATATTTTGCAGTATCACAAAGAATATTTTATTTGAGGCATCTGTAATGTATACTTTCACTTTTGTGATACTTACGCGTAAGTCACAAAGACAAAGTGTATCTGCATTGGTTTTTGCTGGGGGACTTTGACTAGGTTCCGCTGGTATGTCAGTTACGGAAGTTACAGAGCTCTGCGTAGAAGTTAAAAGAGTTGTTGGAGCAAGTGTGGAAACATTATTTGATGTATTTATCTCATTATTAGTAATATTTCCCCCACTGGTACTGCTATTATTAGTTGTACTGTTAGCTACTACATCAATTTTCTCTGTGTCAAGCTCTGTAAGGTTTGCGTTGTTATTTGTGGCAACTAAATAGGTTTTGTTATCAGAGCTTACGGAAACAATATTATCGTCCTCTAAAAACTCCCTGTCTCTTTCTCTGCTGTCATCCTCACTGACAAATTCGAATTCAAACTGATGGGACGTATGAAGCAATAAGGGAAGGATGACAAAAAATAAATATGTCGTTATGAGGAATTTCATTTCTACAATTTCAAGCTTAAGGACGTTCTTCAATGCAACACAATCTACTATTCAAGCTTCGACACCGAATTTATCAAAGTTACGGAGAATAATTCCCATTTCCAATGATACTGAACCAGAAGGAACTGTTTTGAGTCGATATCTCTCTGCTGAGTTTGTAATCAAGTCACTCTCGCTCAACTCTGCAGAACCTCCTAAGAAACTTCGTACAACTTCGTCTTTAACACTTCCTGTTAAACAAGTATATGCATATGCAATATTAATTCAATCTTACTCAGTATGCCTATATGAATTTTTATTAAAAAGGAATACGTTTACGAACCCGTGGGTCTCCAAAGGGGTACTTCAATGATATGTCTTCCAGGAGTCGAAGGGATATGGCAAACTGCGTATCCAGCAAGGTCACTTCTACCGAATTGGTCTTGACGACACACTTCGAGAATTATTTTGGGCCAACCTTTGTATGCAAGTACGAAATATCTTTTAAATTCTTTGAAGTTCTTACCTTGCTCATGAAAATTCGAAATGCGTATATTTATTAGGTTTATTTACTGTATTTCTCTGACCTTGTAAACCCTTCGTAACAAAATGTAAGTCTAAAGGATGAGCCCAAATCGCCGAATCGGAGTAAGCCGGAGTATCAACTTGCGTTTGCCCCTCCTTAGAACCACTGATCTTCTTCCACGTACTTCCTTTGAACCAAACCGAGAAATAAATGTTATTTTTGACTTTTTTAAAGTTTAGAATAGAAATGGAAAAATAACAATTACCTGCTTGAACAGACCACTTGCAAAATAACCCTACCCCTTGGCTTTCTAATGAACTTCCTTTGAGAATTTGACCAATTACATGTAATTCTGCCATTGAGAAATAACATAAACGATCTTCTGGGCCATAAGTAAGCTCGATAGGGCACTTAGTTGAATGCAAAAGTTAATAAAATATCTCCAGAAGTTTAATTTTCTGGTGAAAATATTATTATGAAACATTCATTGATGGTTACATTGGTTTGTGGCATAGAGTTGTACACTACTCTCTAATGTTCAGTCAAGCATTGTTTGTTTGTACACACAGAAGGGATTGTATCATGGCAACACGCATGTACATGCAACGAAAGAGTTCACAAGGTGCAAGTGTGCTGAAGTTGAAGTACCTGCAGTGTATCTACGCATGCATGATTGATCATTGATGGTACTGTGTGTATGTGAGCTGTAACGAGTAACTGGCGGAGTACTGGCTACTGGCAATTTAAGCTTAATATGTAGATTGTACATGTGTGTATGATTTTAGATAGATTTTCATTGAATATGTATCATGTATGTCTGTACATTTAATCGAAAATACGCATTACTATATGTACCATAATAATTAGTTTAATACGGATAGGATGAGTGTTTACTTAACATTGTTAAGTGAGAGTGTTAAATGTCATGTCTATTCAGGAGTTAAACAATTAATTGTTTCTTGTCATTTCGTAGATAATAATCGTGGATTTTATTAAATAAACATGCTTACATACATCAAAAGTCTAGAATATATTTTATTGTTATGAAATGACACTCTGAGCTGACAAGTTTATGGCAGTCAGTTTCAATTTTAATTTAGTTCTTATTCTACATACATAAATGTAGCCTGCATAGCTGTTCAGTTGTAATAATATAATACGTAAAATATATTTGGTTGGTTACATACACTCACCCTGCTTACGTTTAATAGTATTTTATTTGGTACTATGTTAACATAACTAACATTCTTAGTACATTACATTCATAACAGTCTTAGTTAATTTAGTGCTATCGTAATCTATATATGCAATTCTCAAGAATTCAATTAGAAGTATATACCTTTTTCTACAACTATTTTTATTGTTAATTTTGTATCAGCCACGTTGTAACCTCTGTTGAATAGCAAGGTGGCATCTGGCATGATAAGTACGACACGGTACGATAGTATTATACATTATTGGGGAAGACAGAAAATCTAAGAAATAAAAACATCACAGTAGAAATCAATCGTTAACATAGGCTATTATTAATTACATGAGCTGTTAGCATTTTTAACACACTATTATTAGATTAACTAAATACACAGGTCAATATTGATTATTATTAATTTAGCTCGTGTGTGTACAACCTGCGTTTATGTCAATTATAATAGTAATTCATTTTTCATTTATTTATGTTTAATATTTTTGCTCAGCGCTCTTAGCTGTGCTGGGCCACCAACCCCGGCAGCAAAAAGCTTTCTCTCTTCATCTAAAGTGCAACTGTTTACTATTTTCTTCATAGTTTGCACAACACGCGGATCATGGTTCATAATCCTTGCATTTAACCACTCCACACATTTTTCCAAACGATTTGGTTCATCCTCAACGATACCATCCGCTAATCCAATCTTTAAGGCTTCTTCGGCATTAACTTTCCGACATGTAGATAGTAAATCCAAAGCTTTTTGATGACCAATTAATTCTTTTAAAAATGCTCCACCACCCCAACCAGTCCCCAATCCCATTCTGGCTTCCACATATGTAATTTCGGCATTACGTGTCAGCAGTCTGAAATCTGGGCCTAGGAGAATCTCTGCTCCACCACCAAGAGCCTGCAACAAAAATATTTGCTTCCATAAGTATGTACTTTAATTACTTAATTAATGGGCAATTAATAAATGGGATTTAATGGTGATGATTTTCGTACTTTTCCATTTACAAGGGCTACGGAGATAAATGGTAGCTGCCGAAGACGTACAATAGAGTCGTGCATTAAACTTGCCATTTTGTATCCATCAGTAGGGTTTGTAATTTTTTTAATAGTTTCCAAATACCCTCCAGAACTGAAAATGTTTCCTTTCGCATGAAGAATTAATCCTTTACCGGAGTCCCACCCTTCTAAGCCATTAACAGCGTCATTCAAATCCACCATCATTTTTCCTGTAAAGTTATCGCAAATAATTAATTATCGTTAGGCTTTTATAAATATACTTTTATTTATGTATTTTTTTATTAGTATGTTGAAAATAATAGCACGTAAAATAAAATAATAGTACCTACCACTAAATCCATTTTTCTTTTCTTCATGGTCAATGCAGATGTAAGCGATTCCAGTTTTTTCATCTTTAGAGACGGTCACTTTTCCTCCTTCAAATTGCCTGAATTGGTTCCGTACTTCGTCCAAGTTTGGTTCGCCATCATTTACTTTAGATGATTGGTTTAGCTTTTGTTGTAACCTTTGGGTCGTTACTTTTGTTACTAAAGTTGCGAAATATTTTTCTGCTACATTTAGCCTGGAATTAACTAATAATATATTTGACACAATCTTTTTTGTTAACATGGTCGTTCTTTTAATAAATTGCAGTTTAACTCGATAAAGCTCATTTAACGACGAAGGTATTATGGTAGAGGTGAAGTCACATCAGAAGTTTTCTTCGGTATAAATCCAGTTCTTTCGGGGAGACCTGCTTTAATGGCAGAGACCCAATCCCCACTCTGATAAAACTCCAATATAATGTCCACAATTTGATTAACTGTTAAAACTTTCTTATAAGTTCCTGTCTCAGCCCTTTCAAAATATTCGTCAATGGGAAGTCGAGCTGAAGACAGATTTTTATTTTCGCAAAATGTTAGAGAAATATTTTTAGTCGTTGTTTCATCGACAAGTCCGCCAATCACGTAAACACTTGTAGGATCAAAATTTTCCAGTACATTAGGAGAATCTGGACTTAAGTAAACAATTTTTTCCGAACTAAACAGATCGAGAACATTTTTTTCAGAAATATCGACAATATACTTGGCAAACCCATCATTTTGCTTTAGGCATATATCATAGAAATCGCTATTTTCAGCTAAACTTGTAAAATATAAGTGTAAAGGATTTGCAGCAGCTTTATTGGATGCATAAACGCGTCTCAATTGCTGTGCAAAATGTTTTTGCTCTTTAATGCTCATTTGCTTGTCATATTGACAATCTATTGCTACTTTTGCTCCAATTTCTAAACTTTTTCTTAACTTTTCAAAGGTGGCCATTTTTTCATCTTTATGAATTCTACGTTGCGGCTTAGATTTTCGGGATGACCTTTCTTTATCTCTTCTAAGTTTGCGATTGGCGAGCATCTTTTCGTAGACTCTTTGTTTTCTGAATTTATTTTTTGACAATGCAGTGCCATCGTTGCTCTGGACTGTTTGAACTTGACTTTCAGAGTTGGAGGACCTAACAGAAGCCGGTTCTTCAGTAATTATGCTGTTATCAATATCCATGTCCATTTATTCCAGGAACAGCTTTCAAAAAGATGATATAAAATGCTAAATTGCTTGGCGTTTTCACTTCTATAGAACCGGATGTACCCTAGGATACAAACAAACCGAAATTAAATCAATAACATTGTCGAAGTTGCTGTCCCAATACAAGCAGTTGAATGAAGCTGCTGAATGAAACATCACATTGAAATCGTACATTTGTAAATCCACTTTTGCAAGCTTTCTTTGCTCTTTAGCCGTCATATTTTACATACAACAACCAGCAGCTAACGCAAAAATAGCAAGGAAAAGGTAATTTCTCAACTAACTATTGACTATCAATAAGGTAAGTGTAATAATGTCCAAAAATTATTAATCCAATGTTTTACAATCTTACCTCAATGTACCAATTAATGGTAGCACAAGCACAACTATTTTACCTACACAGTACTTACATAAAACTCACAAAGTTTAAAAATGAAAAACAGCCAACTAAATATGTAGAGAATTTAAAGAACAATTCACTTTCAATTTTGCAAGATTTGTTATAAAATACCTTATCTTGTTTGTCAATCTACTAATATAATATCTTTTTTTACTGTCGGTTATAATAGCGCAAAATTTTAATGCTGGAGAATTCTAAATCGTACTGTTTTGTACTGCCTTCTTTAGCTGAATTTGAAGTTATTTTTACATAAAACACTGAATTAAAATGAATATTTTCAGCCGGAAGAATTCATTTATGTAGGTTACCGCCAAGTATATTTCGGTATGCATGCAGTCAATGCGGTAAGTGTGTTGTGTACAGTGGTTAGCTTGTTTGTACTGTATGTACTGTGTTCTGTGTAGAGATTCAAGAGAATTTGTTATCATACATGTGGACCTTTGTACATAGAAAAAAAGCATACACAGATAAGAATGGATTAATGGAAATTTATACACTTGCATAATAATCTCTGTCTATTATTCTCTAATTCAGAACTGTCGCAAGCTTTTTTAAATGCAGCTATTTACTAAAAGTTTTTCTTTACAGAAATAACGTGCAAATTAGAGATTTTTGTCTCATATATGACATAAACCATCTTCATGATTCATGATCATGATAAATAACATATTAATATTTTTGTAGGATGGTTCGTTTAACACGAACGGTGGTTCTACAAGGGATTTCAAGGGTTTCCGTCGACAAAAAGGATGCATTAATGATAGATGAGCAGTTTGGAAAAGTGACATCGTTACATCTTCAAGCCAAAAATATTGATATTTTGGTAAGTTTGAAATTATTACGTGGTAATTGTAAAGCATAAGGTTTTCTCTGCCGAAAGGAAATGATTTTACGGATTTTAGAGAACCTGTAAATAATAGAGTGGAGATATTTATATCTGTTTTTAGGACTCATTGAAATTATTCACTAGCTTGACAAACCTATATCTTTATGAAAATCGAATTCGTGTAATCGAAGGACTAGAACAAGCTCGGAACTTGGAGAATCTCCATTTACAGCGCAATAAATTGCAGCGTTTAGAAAACTTGGAAAAATGCACAAACTTAAAAAGATTGTAAAGAAAAATTTATTGGCAAACAATTTTCTGAACTCTATTATGTATACCAGTTGGCCTACTTGTTTCTTTCACTTTAAGTCTAAAATATTTTTGATATTATGTACAGATATTTGGGATACAATGAAATACAAGTTATAGAAGGGTTGGAAGAAATAACAGGGCTTATAGAATTACATGTGGAACAACAGCGACTTCCTCCAGGAGTATCTCTCATATTTTCCCCTTTAACAATCGCAACACTAGCGGTAAAATATTATAATTTATTGTTGAGACCATTATGAATACATAATAATAACATTCATAACAATAGTAATGACAAGTTAAATATTTCGAAAATTAAAAAGCAACATCATTGTAATTTTTATACACACGGAATACCTAATGTAATTAAGGGCATAGCTAGGATTCTGAAATGGGGGCTTCAGAAGTTTTGGGGTTGGCTGAAAGGTTAAAAATGAGCGTTAACTTTTGTCAATTAACCTCTTTTCCCCAAAATCTGGGATTATTTAGCAATCTCCCCATTACAAAATCCTAGATACGCCCTTGACTTGTAGGATGAGTAAGAAAAATCTCAAAGTAAATATTTAATATTCCAGACTTCTTTGATCGTTTTGAATATTGCTGGAAATCAAATGAAGACTATAGAAGATCTAACTGGTATGGAAAGATTGGATACTTTGTATGCGGAGAAAAATAAACTGGAAAATCTGGATGACACCATTTTAATTACAAGTACTTTGAGACGTTTACGAATTTTAAATCTCAAAGAAAATCCGATTTGCAAGAATCGCAAGTATAAGGAAAAAGTTATTGGATACAGTGAAAATATTGGTTAGTATTGAAATATTTTTTTAAGCTTGTTTGTAACAATGAAGTGTTATTTTTACCCTGCAACGATTCAACTGGACAATCGACAAAACTACCCAATTAAAAAATTTCATTCCTAGTATACAAATACAATGTTAATTGTCAATTATTTTTCTTCTTCCAGAGGTTCTCGATGGAAAAGACATCACAGACGTCACTAGGGACTTCATAAAAAGATTTTGCAACGTAAAAGCTGCAAGACTGGAGCAAGCTGTGAAAAAGTATGGTCGAATGGCTGCCGAACAATTGGCCTCTAAAGCTGCACTCAATGAAGACATTTATCGCAGTCCTGGTGGCTCTCGAACATCCAATGGCTTGGATAACTATAATCAATGGAAACAGTCTCAGGTGACAATGGTAGAAGCTCAGCAAAACCCACCTGTAAAAGAATTTACATTTTCCACTCCGATTGTAACTTCTCCTCGTACTGTTGGAACTATATACCCGTCTCAAGAAGAGTGGACAAGATTACTTGCGTCAGGACAAATTCCAGCAGCGTCTTTGGCTCGTATGATGATGCCAGAAAATATTACTGTACCCGATTTTGTTTTAAGACAGCAAAGTGGACCAACTAGTAGTTCAGCGCAAGGGACTGAATATGAAACTGAATATGAAGCCAGTGATACGACAACTAAAGAAGTGGATTACGATGAAAATATAAAAACTTGGTATGAAGACACTCAAGGGCTCTACACTAATTACCCTCCATCCGAGCCTGGAATTGCGCCATTGTCGATGACACCTAAAAGCCCAGAACCTCATGATACTCACGAAACTGAAGATATTGATGAAAAGAAAATGTCTGATATGGCTAAAGTCATATTTCGATTGTCGAATTTATCTTCACCTTCAGCTAACAAGTCCAATTTAAAATACAATCCAAATTTGACTCCAGTGTGGATGAAACCAGGAACATCGTTGCCAGAAACTCGTCCATTGTCTCCGCTAGAGCGTCCATTAGAAGTCACTTCTAGTGCACCATTGTCTTCGAAATATGTCCCATCAAGTGGAAAAACAGAAGACAACAAGGGGAAAAAATCTCAATCTGTTCGTTCCGGAGTTAGGAAACAAGTTCCTGTTGTACCTTCACCTGCACCAGCTCCTGAGACAGTCTTAGATGACAACCCTCCATTCATTACAACAGTATTGGAGCTCCCTCCATGGCCGCACATCACCCGCAGAATGGGAACGGGAAATCGTAAAATAACGTTTATGCCATAAAAACTCATGCAAATGGTTCTAGTTCTAGTCAAAGTAAATTGTATCTGTAAAACAACATTGCATTGATATGTGGTTTCAATTTAATAAAATGTTTTTATATTGCATTCATAGCAGTTGTAAAACGAGTGCATATGCAAGTAAATGTGTAGAGAAAAAAAATACTTGTATTCTTATGATCTTTTTATAATGTGATCAAGCATCAGAGCACTGACAATGATCAAGTTTCATTAGTTAGTGTCGATCTGTCTGTAAATTTCGGACGACTAAAATATTACATTGACAAATTCATGCAACTAATTCGCTTTACCTCTAATCTAATTGCATGACAAATGTTATTTGAAGGCAATTTTGTAAAAAATAAATGATTTGTGAAACATAAAAAATGTGACTGCTTACTCAATTAGAAACTTCCTTTGCAATCTTGAACATGAATTGATAAGCAAACTCAAATTAGTTAAATAAAGTTAATTACAAAGGAAAAGGAGGGTTAACCTAGCCTATCACAGTTTGTAGTTGGAAATGTGTATAATTAATTATTGCGTAAAGGTTATTATGTTTCTACACAATAAAAAGACTAGTCTTAATAATGACACTAATTACGTACGCATGAAATCAAGATGTTATGAGCGTCAAGCGTAAAATATGTCACAATTCAATTTTTGCAAGTTGTAAATAATACCCTATACTAAGATTCACAAACCTAAATGATAAACTCAACTTAGTAATAAAAAATACGTAATGTAAATACGATTTCAATGGATCGAAAAATACCATAATTTAAATTTTTAAACGATTAGTCGGAGCTCTCTAAATACATAGAGCAAATCCTGAGCAAGATATCAATATAAGGGCATTATCAAATTCATTTGTAGTTATTCATGGAAAAGCAAGATGGTTTAATGGAAATATAATGCAAATAAAATTTTATATGTATTCAACCCTTTTGCTATATCGTTGTAGTCATTACACGTGATAATATTATTCGTAGAAAATATCGAGGCGTATAGTAAGCCCACTTAAGTGCTATACTATCCCAAAGTTGAATTACACGATTCCAGTTTGCTAGAATTAGGGAGAATGTAGCCTCGAGGTGTTAACATGTTTCAATTATCAAAATGAGTTTCACAATCTACATGATACGATTCAATTTTGTGTACTGTAGGTACAGAACAAATATTGAAATTTGGGAATGAGACATGTTGATAATGAAGGTATAATATCGCAATTTCCTCAGTGTGTACAGATAGTAATAAGAAAATATTATGCCTTAAATATGATTCACGTATTTTCCGCTTGTTTGTAAACGATGATGAATGCCAGGAAATTGTAACATCGATTCGAAAAGGGATGAAAGTATGAGTTTGACCAAAAAGCATGCCTTAATTTGATTCTAAGATAACATATGGGACCACAGTTCTTGCACTAAAATGATGAATATTAGATTGCAATCTGATATACATCCAATCGATTGGATGTATTATCTTCGAAGCAGCAGGCAATCATTGGTACATGTCAGTACTTGCACTTGTAACTCTCATGCTCTCATCAACTGTATGCATAATATTACTATACTTATCACATACATACTATCAATATAATTTCATTATGAAAAATTGACACCAATGAAAAAAATTATGGCGTCTATTTTCTGTAGTACTAGTACATGTAATGTTAAATAGAAAAGGGAAGGAAAAAAGTTGTAGTAAAGTGGAAGTAGTTCAGACGTTGAGCTTGTATTTTATGTCAAAAATTTTCGTTGTTATTGGGCATAACATAATTATTTAATTACTATACACACTTACCTACCACACTTACCTATACACAATTACCATACTCATCTAAATCCTTCCATAAAAATGATGTATTTAACTATGTCGTATTACCAGGAGAGCAGTTCTGTGAAATAGGTCCAATAAGTGGCACTGTGTTTAATTAACGGTTAAACGGTTTACCAGTACCGTTTACCAAACTTGATTTTTGTATGTTAACATGATTATTGGTTTCAGTCTTAATCTCTCGAACTAAATACATTATTTTCATAGTAGATTTTTAAATTACTGCAAAGTACAAAACAATTACCCTATATGAATGTATGTGCTTTATGTGCATGCCTATTTACATATCAGATCTATATTTTTGTGATCCTACCTATTGTAATAAATCTAATAAACTACAAAAGCTATAATTGTTATGAGTATGAGACATACATACATGTGTATTTTACTGCATTTTAATTACCTTTTTTACCTGTCAGTTTAAGTTAGGTACTTGGAATAATTTATAACTTGCAATTTTTCAATCCGTTGTAGCATTACAGTACATACATTGATGGGGTAAATATTTCCATTTGACCGACTAACATTATTGATAGCATGAATATGCTTTCACTGATATTAGCATTTTAAATAACTATAATATGTGGTTTGGTTTTTGTCAGTAACTTAAAAAAGCTAAGTAGTACATCAAATATTCTCATGCTACATATTGACATACCTATTATGTGAATTATGCATCTGTAAAAGTATATTTGAGTAGGTACAAATAAATCGCTTTTAAACACCCAAGACATTGATCTATGAAACGTCAATCGTTTAAAGTACTTTTATAAAATGAACACAGGCAATGAGAATTATTATTACATTTTTATAAAATATCGAACCTATTAGTATACTTACATGCACTCCTTCATAGACAAGTATTATATTATGATGTTTTAGTAGGTACACCATACCTCAATTATTATGTGCGATATACACAAACACGTTCTTTGCTTACACGTGTGTGCCATGGTTAATGTAGCAGCCATATGTTACGTATATAGATACATTCATAGAATTAGTATATAACAATTGCAATTATTGCCTTCGTAAGGAGGAGGTAAAAAATCCATATGAATAATGCACAGACAGATAGAGACTGACCTAACCAACTGAGTACTATATAACTGTAGGTACATATAAAAATGATACAAAATAAATATGGTCATATAGAAAATTGCCGAAGAAGAACGTGTGCTCAGTCAAAACGACCTACTGTATGTGCACTTACTAATTCAGAATAAGTGCCGTACAGACTACAGATTGCTTGAATACAAGTAAAAGATTTCTGTGATATGAAAGATAACCATCCATTCAGAGATGAGGAAATCACTTGTTATGCAATAGCTTAATCAGCATCATGTTTCTAGCTCTATCAACATGCCCCACACATTTCTCAGATTTCTCTAATGCATCTAATGAACTGTAACGACTCAGTCTTCTGTGTTGTGTCTTTTGCTGTCTTTTTTCGTTTTAAGTAAATAAATTGATTTTCTAGTACAATTGCTATTCTACAAATGCAACGGGTTATAGTGTGTCGTGCGTGTAACCCATTGTATATGTTACACGTAGTAAACGTGTAAACATTAATTATTGGTCCGTAGACCATAAAGTGTCCTATATCATGTACACCTTTTTTCATTGTGAATCGGTCCATCATTCACATCATATTTATTATTTATTTATTATTTACATGTGCTAGTGGCACATTTGGACTGTAAACTAGACACAGTTTGTTAAAGTATTTGGGTTGTGTGGTAAAAGGGGTATACCCACATTGAAGTATTCAACTGAACGCCTAGAACAATCAAAGTGACCGGTACAAGCTAACTTTGCAGCTATAATATAGCAATACTAATGTTTGATTGTACTACATAGTAATTATCTGTAGTTAATGACGCATTTATTATTTCTGTTTACTGAAGTAAAATTCATTCCTAATTGCTCCTTTTAGAATGCATGCTCAAATAAATTAAAGCTATTTATGTATCATTATTTGTACATGGATCAGGCATGTAGCCAATATACAAGATACAAGGTCGGTAAAATGTAACCTAGCCTAAGGTTTAAATAATTATTTCAAAATCAATCAATATCATTTTCTTTGTAAGTAAAATATTTGATTTATATGGATCTAGGTGTAAACGCTAGTTCAGTAAATGATTTTTAATTCCACACTTGAAAGTGTGTTGAAAGATTTTGGAAGACTTAAGAACGAAAAGGAAAAGAAAATGACATCGAACAGACCATGTTGCATTGTTTAAATAGGTCAATAGCAAAAGGACTCGGACTGACGACATCGCACGCGAAATTTTTATACTTCTACTTATCTGCATGAAAGGTCAATTACATTTTTATGTTTTTCAATACCACCAACATACAAGATTTTGAGCCTTTACAAGATTACCTACTCTTCTCATCATTTATAACACTTTGATTAAAAAAGTATTTTGATTATTAAACTGTAGTAGCGTCCCTGGAGAACAAAGATTTTATTTTACCTTCCTATTCAGTAGGGTCACATAAGGCTGATAGCTATTTAAATGTCAGGATAACTCATAAAATTAATACAATGTTTTTCAGGTACCTGTTAATAGTCTGACGGGTTCTTTCTCATGGTTCAATAATATGTTTATTTACTTCATAATAAATTGTATATGTATAAGCATATATTATACCAGGGCGAACTCGAGTATACCCAATCACTTGGTACATTAACTTATGATTATTATTTAGCGAATGAACAAACTGAAAAGTGAAACATACTCTTAATTTCATTTGTTTCAATGGATGCACTGCCATTAACAAATACTCAAGTTTGTTTGTAAGCGTGAAGTAATATTATGTGGGTCATTGTTGATCCTGACATTGTAAAAACAATATCAAAACGCACAGCTTTACGCAAAACATATATCCAAAGTGTTACGGTCTGATCACTTCAAAATATTCATTTCTCAGTACCTAAGTACCTATACTACAAGCTATTATCAACTTGTTGCAAAAATTGAAAATGTTAATGATGTACCAGTTGCTTTCATAGCTTAAGCATGGTAAGAAACATTTAAACATTTAAAATCGGGAATTAACATATCTCTACAAAATTCAAACCATTCTATACAACAATATTATTAAACTTAATGTGATATTCTCGTCTCTCGCAGTACTTATTTATTAGAAAAGCTTCATATAGCGATTCATAAGACTGGTATTTGGCAAGCGATTTTAGATATCTTCTATAATATATTATATACAAATATGTTAAAGGTGGATATTTTGGCAAGAAACTATTAACATATTTACTATTTCACATCACATGTTCAATGTGCATATTAATTATTTGAACTATTTTACCAAATAGAACATATTAATTGTAGAAATGGAAACCTATATATCTGAATACGTATTGGCAAGCATAAGCATGAGATTTTAAATTGAAAATTAATGAAGTAGGAACTGAATATTGCATAATATCCCCTTTGCATTAGTAGTGAAAGTATTAAGCATCAATTTGCGCAATCATCCTAATTTTTTCTAGCAGAGTATACTGTGTACGTATATCATAATGGCTTTGACCAAATTCTAAAATAATTCTATATAAAGCTATAAAAATTCTAACCACGTTTATCGAGCATTCACTATAAAATATAGTTGTTAATATGTTAATTATGTCAGGCTTTCGTGCTAACGGGGTACGTAACGCTTTGATGACAGAATTTAGATTAGTGGGTACATAATTTAGGTAAGTATATGCACATAAACTAATTTTCAATCTACTGATATTATATTCGAATGCACAGAGGTATAACAAGTGAATTTACAATCTTGAATTGTAAGAAACCTGTTACATGTATGAATTTAGATTTCTCGTCCTTTCACTGACAGTAGCAGAACTCGCATCATTTACATATTACTTGCTGAACAAAGTTTTATTGCAGTTGTATAGCAGTTGCCAGTTTCCATACAATACTGTCAGTTGACTGTTTGTATTCAAAACACAAAGTATACATTCAAAATCAACAAGTAATCAAAAACTGTACAGCATGTACAGTACATCGTATTCAATTGTTCATTCTTTAGCAACTTATGCAATAACGGGCCTCATGCCAAGTTGACATTTCCTATCTTTGAATATAATCCGTATGTCTGATGGATTTATATGCATATAATTAAAAGACGAAGTCGAGATTGTACTTAAAAGCATTATTATTATACTGATAGCTCTTAGAGGTATTGATTACTGCTAATTGCAATTATATGACATGCCCGATAATATTTAGTTATCTGGGTATATAACAATTATATTGACATAACAGATATGCATTCATTCATATAGCTATTAGCTCCGAGTGATATTCTTCAGAAGGAGATGTCTGAAATGTGAAAGTTGTCCTGCAACTTTGGTAAAGTTCGTTTCGTTTACCTTTAGTTCACTTTACGCCCCACAAGTATAGACATATTAATATAACCATGCAGGTATAGATGAGTTCCATTTAATGTACGAAGTAAGGATAGTACATGAAAATGAAATGAAACGCAGTACTTAAGAAATTTGTCGGTCATACTATGGTCCATGCACACTCTTTGCAGATTTTAAGGCCATGGTCACGCAAGTATCTTAAAGTGAGATGCAGTAATAACTTTTTATATATTTAATATGTGCACATATATAAATCCTCATTTGTACTGTGTGTATACAAAACAAAACACAATTACCTACATAGGGTAACGCCTTGTCGAATATAG
Source organism: Pogonognathellus flavescens (assembly GCA_019776165.1). NCBI lineage: Eukaryota > Metazoa > Arthropoda > Collembola > Entomobryomorpha > Tomoceridae > Pogonognathellus > Pogonognathellus flavescens. Next base: position 60,658 of record JABASD010000304.1, on the reverse strand, counting down.
AGTCATATACACTCCGCACTCAGTCTCTCGCACTGTTAATTTCCCTATACTCGAAAAGTATACCTTACATTAAAAAAATAAACATTCTTATTATAAGTGTAGTTAAAGAAATGGGTACGTCGAGGCGAAAAAGTTTGACTGTAACATGTTCACTCGGCAAAGAAATTCACGACCATAATATTACATCATATTTGTAAATACTTACATCAAATCAATAGCGATCATCTTAATTCCTAAATTCCTGCTCGTATAGGTATTTGTACTTACCTATACATAATATTCTATATATAAGTTTAAAATGAGCATAAAAAAGAAAGGATTTACGCCTACATAGTAAAGGAGTACGTCTAGACAAATGTACGCAATCAGTGACACACTAAAAATATGTACTGTACAAAAGTATTTTCAATCCAATTTTTCATATGAAGTAGTTTAGAGTGACTGCGGGAAGACAATGTTATGTAATGTTATGCTCATGTCGCTGAATAAATACCAATACCAATACCAATACCAAGCTCAGTCAGAGTCTCGATAGAAGTTTCATTATCCCTGGAAAACATTGAATTATTGAAACCATATTCCATGTCCATGATGCTGTGCATGCCGTATCGGTGTTTTTAAATCGCCAGTTGCCAGTCTCGGAATATGAGCATAATTTCTCTATATTTAAGTTACAGTACTTCTAATTACTTGTGCCTTTCCAACTTCCAAGTAAAGAAATATATTATTATGATTCTGGGTGATTAAAAAATGAGGTGAAGTAAAAAGCTAAGCGTGCAGCAATAGAAAGGTGCCACAATTACCATCATAATTAATTTAATGTAGAAGCCAAGAATATTTAATAAAATAGCAGAAGCACAAGTATATTATGTACATCTATCTGAACTATTCACCCAACTTGCTTAGATTATGATTAAAAGATGATACTATAATGCAGTATTGCTCTTAGCGAAGGTCTTTAATAATTCAGTCATTCTACATGCCATTGTGACTTTCAGTGACCGTGATCTAGCAAAATTACTCTTGCGTAACGAGAAAAAAGAGTATTATTCGAATATGATGCATATAAGAAGCCACTAATTTTACTGACACACTCAGAGGGAATAAGAGAGAGGGTCAAAGCCAAGATAAAATTCCCATATCGGCCGTTACTATTTCCAAATAGCTGATAACTCTGCGAGGCTTATTGCATCAGGGTTAATAACTATGATGAGATTCACGAACACAAAAAGTGTAAGATTAAAGTCCTTTCCATTCTCTATAGAACCGCTTTACCTTTACCTACAGATAGAGACGAATGTACCTGCTATATGAAAATTGAGTCGTTTCTTTTATTTTTATATAATAATTGTAAATATTAATCCCATTATATAACCTAATATGTAGTAAGTAAATGAACCTAGGGTAAAGTACAAGTTTGGTTCACCTAGAATGAATTAGATTACAAGGTGCACGTACCTATAAGACACAATTAGGTAAACAAAGTTGAATGCACTTACCTTTGAGAATGTATAGTACCATCACCAACTATGAACAGAATATATGCCCCTGCCATAACCCTTTCTTACCGTTATATAAACATTTTGGTCACTACGCGATGTGCGAATCTGCATATGCATGGTCGACGTGTAAAAGTATTGAAAATTAAACTTGAACATCAATACCGTACCTTTTTGTGCATTAAAAATTGAAGTAACTAGTATATACCTGTAGTTTTTATGGGTTTGAGACGAGAACGCGTGACATAACTTATTCTTGTATCTCGTAAGGGCATATTCTACCTGCTACTATGTCTACTGCGTCTACCTACACACTACACAGAAACAGACCATTGAAAGTATGTGTGTTAATATATGAAAATAAAAACAGAATCACCTCTATGCAGATATTCGTGTATTTGACTACTATACCTACCCATACACTTCAAGATCTGTTCATATTGCACGCAAAAGTTCACTACTTCTATTCGCTTCACGCCTGTTGGCATTCGCAGGTTGCAAAACTCCTCCAGTATTACTTAACTTTACCTCGTACATTATTTCTATGCTTTGTTTTTCAATCAGCCTAACCCATAGCCTCAGATCACCAAACAATGCAAACCAAGCAACTGTATATAGAATCTCGGAATACATATAGCAATCGTAATGTACAACCAACCTTGACGCACTTACTTGTAAATTGCAATACCCAAGTTTCGGACAACAACATTAAAAGTACAAGTTGATATTTAACATTTGTACAAAATCAAGACCAAATGTTAATCTAAGTGAGCTGTGAATTCTGCACATGTCGATTCTTTCTAATTATGACCCAGAATCTGAAGTATGTTTTATTTATGTGATTTATTGACTTAAATATTTTATATTCATGTAAATCGCTAATTTAATTATGTTACCTGTTCATGTAACGTAACTTGTACCTACATGTAAACACCTAAGTACGTCTTGTAGACTCACTAAAACTCTTTTTTACATACGATGTACGAGGGGTTAACATAAATGTTGTTATTATCAGTTCAAATTCTTTTGTGGTTATTAAGGCTACTATATTATGGGAGCAATTATAATAATTTATAAATATGTATTTTTGTACACACATATTCATGTAATAATTAGTAGAGATAAAAATGGAAGTGTACCTACAATAGACGGGTACCAATGCAAAGCACCAATCAGTAAACCTAAAATGGGTTTTATTGCGATTCGTTTTGTTTGAGTTATTCAGTTCTAGTTCTAATTGTACTTTTATGAAAGTGTGTAGCAAGTAGTAGTAGGACAGTAGGATCATGGCCTGTAATAAGAACACCCCATATTTATCTGGACACATCTACATAGATTTAGAATTGTGAGGAAAATTCTTTAAATGTTAGATTTGGTAGTACACCTCTTTCTAAACTACTCTCACACTTAGGATGATGTCTCCGCTAATTTTATAATAGAGAAGTTTTACACAAGCTAAGTTGTGTAAACACTATTCGCTTTAGTTTGATGTGGTAATTTTGTGATAGTTCTACGAGATGAACAGACGATGTTATAATTTTAAGTGAGAATGAGACATTTTAAGATGTTTTTGACAAATTACAGTCTAGAAGGCAAAAGTGTTATCCAAATTGCACTGAAATGTAAATGCTGCTTACAAATCCCTATTTCATACATTTGCAATGCAGTGCTTGTGCTCTAATGTTAAATATGCCTTTAAGTTCATCAACCTGAGTACCTTCAGTCGATTCAACGATTTTCCTTAGCAAATTCATTCATTTTGTTCTTTACTATCTGTAAAGCCCAACTTTAGTATGATATTTTTGGCTCTTTGCTTATTCGATGTGAGCTTGAATTGAACAAGATCCAATTTTAACGCAATACAATGGAGAAGATAATAATAATATTTCTAATTCTTCAGGTTAGGTAATGCATCTCTCTGTTTCTGGGCTTAGTTACGGCTATGAGTGAAAGAAATTACTGTTTTTGGTCGTTATCATTCTTGTATCGCATTTTGTGCAATGTGGATGTGCAAACAGATAATCAACTGATAATAAAAACTTCAATTAGTTGTAGCTACCATTATTTCCATAAAAATATCTAATTAAATTTGATAATGCTAATGCTCTTTATACGCCAATGTACTGACAATACCTTATTTAAATCTGAAGGAGTGTGCCGCACATTGTGTGCGTAAGACTGTAAAGTCTGTATGTTAGACGGCTAGACGGCTAGACGTGGCTAGATCTAGAATGCTAATTGCTTATTTTCCTAGCATTTCCTACAATAGTAAACAAAAAATGTTTATATCATTTGTAGCTATATCAAAGCATATCTCATTCAAGTGTGTTTAAAGTTTAATACGTGTTACTGATTCAATTCAAGATAAGGTTATTTGCAAAATATTAAGTACCTGATATTTTATACGTAGGTCTAGGTATATGTAATGTATACATTGTTTTTTATAATTTTTGACAATTCCAAGTGTTAAACTTGTTACCTGCAATAACACCTCACACTCATGCTAATTGCTCCAATTTCCTTTCATACTACCTCCACTAAGGTTGATATTTTTATCATAGCTATATAAGGTAGTTAACTTAGAAAAGATTTTCATAATAGTAATAAGGCAATTATATAATGTCGGTACATGTATTAGAAACATATACACAACAAAAATAGTTAATGACTATTAAAGAACATAGAATATCAAATTATTTTGGTAGGTACTTTTTACATAGGTATAAAAATACTGTAGTCCCTATAGATATATCGTGGTTAACTATGAATAGAATTACTTTAGCAACTTCCTTTGCTGAAATCACAAGTGTTTCTAAAGTTTTTAGAACAATAACCGTAAAACAATTGATGCTTAAAATTCGCTTTGATAGAATCAAGTGCACGCGCAACAAAGTAAAGATCTTCATGTAGCGTAATATTTACACTTAACAATGGCTTTAGATTTTAACCCCTGCAAAAGCAGAAGGTTAACTGCTTTTGTTGCATACACCATTTACGTGTCATAAAGCGTACTTTTAATTATTTTTTGGAATTTCCTTTTTCCATTGCGTATGTTGATGACAAAAATTCGCAAGCAGACAATGGCATTAAATGTCTTATGATTTTTCCAGCAATAAAATGAAAATCACTGGAAATTTGCCAATTCATTCATTGTTTTTTCTGTCTCAGATACAGATTCATTGTTAGATACACGTTACACAGCATGGAATCATAAAACTAACCATAACAATCATTAAGCAAGTGTCTCTTCCTTCGTTTTATCAACGCAAAATAAAAGTTTGTAATCTGAAAGTCCAGATTTATGACGGCAGAGATAGTAATCCTCACTTAATAATGAATGTAGCTTAACGATTGTGACATTGTATGCGAAATGACAGCACGCGTTGAGACATTGTAAATTGAAGACGGTAGTTAATTAAAACGTAACACTCACCATTCGTGTTAATAAAATAATGAAGACATAATCAGATAGCTAAATAACTTAACTGACAACTTGAAGGTGACTATAAAAAATTATGTACGATGTGATGAAAACTAACTCCTGCAGTTGGTTCTAGTTCTAGCTGTGAATGTGTCTATAAGGCCCCATATTTTATATGAGTTTAAAAATGATATTCCCTATCTCTATATAGAGTAATTTGTATTTCTAAGTTTGCGAGTACCTACCAACGATAACTGAAATTGCTGAAGTAAAGCTGGTTCGTTGGCCAATCTACTTGTCATTAATTAGTCATTAGTTATGGAGTTAAACGTGCAGAGAAGATGTAATTTTACAGATCAGGTAAAAAAGCACATTCTGCTGGTATTACTATTGCAGTGTCAAATGCGAGTGCAATAATAATGCACAATTCTTCGAGTATTTTTTTGCGAACTCTCCTGTGTGGTACGATACGATGGAGGTTTAAGTCATAATAGAGCGTATAATTATAATGTTGATATTACAGAATATTTGCAACCTGCCATAATACCTACTACTACATACGCTAATATAATTTTTAGCTCATTTCGTACACTTGAGAAAAGATGTGAATGTAATATTTAGCAATGTTAAAGAAAACGAATGTGCACCATCAATTAGCTGTACTTCACGCTGTTGGACGGTGACACTTGTATTGCAATTTGTGATGATAATCAAGATAATCTCTTTTTTTCAGTTTTCTTCGTTTTGCCAACGGGTGTCCTCACAAAAAGCGTTTAGTGTTTAAGGGTAAGTACATCTACATAAGTAAAAACGCACTACATATGAAAATTAATTGAGATGCAGTAAGTTTTATAGCAAATTGCTTTGAGGAATTCTGCTTAGCACATCATACAGTACGTTACATGTACATTACATTAATATGATGTATAGAGTAACGGAGTACATACCTTAAAATTACATTACTACTACATAATAAGTAACTATAATCCAATAATGCGATTGTATTTGTGTTTCTGACAATGTTTTTGGAATTATTGCAATTCTTTGTGTAAATTGCATATGGCAATGTTAAGTCATATCCGTTGACGAGAAGGTCGAATGTAGCGCATAGTATTTGAAGCGTCAAGCTTATCTGGAGATTGCATTAGATAGCCCAGACAGGTAGAAAAGATCTTCATTAAAGCTTAAAATATATAATGTTATTTATTTGCAGGCAAGATTGTTTTTGATGTTTTGTAGGTCATAATCATTACATTGTGATGTGTTTGTATCACATCTATAAAGCTGTAGTTACTAATTGCAATTTTATGGTACGGCTAATTTCAAACGAAACACTTTGAGTGTACAAAGTCTCTAAGGTGTAATCTAATAATAACATTCATAGTAGCACGAGATCCACGAGATAAAATTTCATCGGCAATCCTATTCTAAAACTGATAAACAAGACGATTAAGACAAGATTATAATCAGATAGATTTCTTAAAATAGTCTTATTTCGTTTTCATAATTTTATTACAACTTGTTTTTCATAATGTGGGCCTATTATAATTGTCATCACATCAGTTTTCGTATTTCAAATGATTAATTACCTAATTAATATGAAATACATCTGTACTTACCCATGAAAGGGGAATTCGTAGATAAACCTTTTCTCTTTCATTTCTTTGTCGTAATAATGATCTTTACCTTGGTCTATCATGCCTTTAAATGGTGTATTTCAAAATTTTAATTGTTTTGTTTTGATGATTAGTTATAATTTGAGCCATGTCAATTATCTGTCTTAATTTGTTATTATACAGTAATTTGAATCAGAACAGATACTTAATTAATAATTATTCTGTTATTCTACGGTTGTTAAATGAAATTAGAATTATTTTATTGATTAGTAGTATACACACTTTAAAGCACGTGTTGTATTGCATAATGTCATTTTTTTGTAATTGTTCCCTTTGTTTCTATGTAAAAGGCAAGTGTAGTATTGGCCACAGTAGAAACCATAAGTATGCATGATAGAAGCATTTATTAGCATTATGCCGAAAGTACTCATTGGAAACAAGTTTGAGTTTGGGGAAACAGGTCACTGTTACTGACCTATACCACTTCATAGCGAATGGATATATGAATTTCTAGATATATGTGTCGTCTGTGGTCTGTAAATGTTACATGTGTATGTGATGTGCCTATGGATTACATCACAATATTATCACCACTTGTGTATAGTACATGTGTTACTTACGCTGATTTGCTAGAAACTAGATTTTTTCGCTCGCTTTATTATTGCTTCCTTTGCCAAGCTGGTCTTTTCGATCTATAACTACTGTAACCCAATTCTGCAAATTACCGACTTTGCAGCTCCAACAAAATCGTTAGATGAATTTAAAAGCTAGGAGTTTTTATAGTTTCTTTTTCCTACTTTCGCAACACTCTTCCACCAGAGATAAAGTATGGACTATCATTGCGCAATTTGTGAATAGACATAAAATTCAACTTCATCTACTCATCAGTAACAAATGTAAATGTAAAGTTACCTCCCTCATTAATTTCCGGCTATAGAACCCAAAAAGATCTCTAGATTTGGACTGTCTGAATAACACGTTTCATATTATGTTCAGCAGTTCATGTTCAAGTGAAATATTCAGCTTCATCTGAATCTAGAAAAGTAGAAATACATATGCATCTTATGTATTATAACAAGTTTCATTTGTGACCATTGACAGGACAAGTGAACAAAAAACCTGTTCACTTTTACTTACAGACATGAAGTGTACCAAAGTAACAGACTCTTGTTACTTATTAGTTTTAGGACACGATTTCATTCGTATTATATAAAAAGTAACTACTATTTGCCTACTAATAATCGAAATCATAATCTCATAATGCAATTATCTTGAATTGTAATTCTTCCGTGTCTATTTACCACTCACCGGTTCAATTGGCGTGAGATTGTAGTTAATTAATTACGTGTTATGAACATCTATACGTGTTCTGTGTTCTCCATTGAAATAGACATTTAAAATGTTCCCTATATAATACCAAGTCTATAAATCTATAAAATGCATTGTGACGAGATAAATCAATTTATAAAAACTCCTTCTGTATTCATAGTGCACTTACCATTCATTCTTATGGGCTGTCCACCAAATCTAATAAGTTTCCAACAGAATTGTTGCAATTTGTCTTGAATATGTACACACATACTATACAGTAGTACATGCATATACCTATACCATACCTGATACATAGCGGCAATTTGGATAGAAGGTACTGCAGATTAACAGGCTGGTTGCAGATTCATCTGAGTAAGTAACTGTATCTGTAGTAAAGTTTGTAGCACCTATACGAATACATGTAGATAACTAGTCGTACAACTTCGTGTAACTATTAACCTTGTTTTGTACCCATTCACTTTCATGCACTACGTTTACTATTGAATCCATATGATTATGTGTGTACGAACGTATTGTTTTGATACGCGTATGTTCTGGGCGGTAAGAATATGTCGGCATATGTAACCTCGTCAGGGGGCAAGTGGCTGTGGTGTTTTTACAATGCATCTTTCATCTTATACTTATGGAAGGAGGACCTTAAATTAGTTATTCGATATAGGTTTTGAGGTTTTCGTATGATTTTTGGACTCTATGCTGTATTATGTGCTAAATCTATGTAAAGCAGTTAAAATAAGCAAGTAGATGTAGAAGAATCATCCCATACACACTGTAATGTTACAAATCTTATATAATATTCGTACATACTGCTTACATGTAATAATGATATAACAACATTTATCTTAGTGGGAAGAGTAAGTGGTCATTGTTTTCTGTATAAAAGGCTTATACTGGAATAAGTACGCAAGTTTGTATGAAGTATATGGAAAAAATGACATGGAAAGTATATAAGTTGGCTCCTATAGTGCCTGTGCCATTCTATTATTGCTTGAGTATCTGAAAGGTATATTAATAAGGTTGTGTAAGGGTTCTCCTCTCAATGGTGTATGGCAATGTTGTACAGAAAAGTATCAAAGGTTCATTCAAAAACAACTTGTATACACGTAGTGTGTTTTATTTGACGTTTTGAGTTTGATCCGTGCACTTGATGCACCGGGCTAAAGATTCAGCACTTTGAAATTTGCTCAAAATAAGAATAAGAAGAAATTTCCATAAAGTAGGATTTGTGATCAAGAAATTCTACAGTTGAAATAGTGTTACAGTGAGTGGTACTAATTAAGATAGTTCGTAAAAATGAATCTTCGCTCAGGTGGCCGGGTTGGAGTTTGGGTAGGTTTCCTCGAGTTTCTAGTGAATAATTTATCTACGATATTTCTATTAAATTATTGGATGGAGATTCAAGTGGATCAAATGCAAACTCGATTCGAAACGGATACGAATAGTTATGACTTCATTATTGGTAAGATTATTAATTCGGTGTACCATACGGGATACGGGATTCAGTTACCGTAAACCATATACCTACACTTTTCGGTAGTAATTGTGAATCATATTCATGTACTGAATGCAGTACATGTTCGGGATGGGTAAAACAAAGGATCGGAGATGTTTCCAACTATCCCGATTGATCCAGCTTTGAAATAAAATGTGTATTTTCAATCGTTTCTAAAGTCGGAGCGGGTTCTGCTGGATGTGTCTTGGCGAACAAATTATCGGAGAAACATAATGTATTACTATTGGAAGCTGGTGGGAATTTTCATCAGACTTTTATCAATATACCCGTCATGTTTTTCAATAATCAAAATATGGAACCTCACGATTGGAAATACCGGACTGTTCCCCAAACCAACTCTTCTTTCGGTTCTACTGGCAATGTAAGCAGATTTTGTGGGCTCATTGAAATTATGAATTGTGACATACAGATATTCTAATGAAAGGCCGTGAAGAAATCAAAGTTATACCAGAAATGTTTAATTCTTACCTGACTGACACACTTTTTACTAAAGGTTATATTTTACACACACACTAGTAGTAACTTATAACTACTTGTACTTGAGTTGTATGAGAGGCTACTATTCCTGAAAAGTGAGTGATTTACAGAATTAACAATATTGATATATGATACAGTAGATACAGCAAGTACTTTGTAGAATTGTAGTAGCTGTGGTTTGAGACATAGCATTATATTACCATAGCTAGTTTTCATTATTGTTGAAATGCATCTACAATTTGTACGGACGTAAGCATTTTATGGTATTTTTTGAGATAATGATAGTACAAATAATATTATTGTTATGCATTTGTAAGCACGCTACTGCTGCTACAATGAATAATTGTGTTCAATGTGTTATATAATACATTAATACACAGTACATGCAGATACGCAAGTCAAGGGATGCTGGCTGACATTGTCTGTTGTTAAAGTTGAGAAACCAGAAGAGAAGAGATTACAAAAGATTTTCAAGCAGTATAGACTATATGCATCAAGTAGGTTACCAAGACATGTTTCTCATTTCATCGTGCATTTTACTCGATGTATTACTCACATTACTCACTAGTCTCACTCAGTGTAGAATTGTTCCACTTTCAGTTGCATTCAGGTATATAGAAAATTAGATATTATGTTTATGTGTGCATTATATTGTAGTATGTACGTACAAAATGATAAAATACTTACGTATAGTATTTTACAGACGTATTTTATCATTTCCATTTCGTTTCTGCTGAACGCATTCAAGAAACATGTGTAAATCACAGAATTCACTCGTTGTAAAAACTATTTTAGTAGAATAATACAATTAACAAGTAATACTTCATGCATTTTGCCTCCAGCAGAGTATTACAGTAAAACATCTCTGTCAAACTAATCTGTATGTAACTTATGAATCAGAAATGATGTGTAAACCTTAAAGGTAAAGATTCTTAAAGAAACCTTTCTATATTCAACATGATCGATAAGGTGGCGCAAAAAAGGGTGCAGGTCTGTGAAAATTTTGGACAGAATGCCATTAAGTAGAATATGTCATTTTTTCGACATTGCATGGTTAGACTTTGCGATACTTGCTACTGCATATTTAAAATCAACGATTGCAAGTGGACCTCATCACGATAGGAGACTCTATACATTGAAAAGCTGTTAGAATTATTTTATCGTTATTTCGTCTCATTGTCATAGGCAGAAGGTACTGTGAGTAATATATTATATAACAATGTAGTTAGTCCAAAGGCTAACTTGTAGTAATGTGCTGTGCATGTCTTGAGATTCCTATAGTCGCATTTACATTGCAGATAACATGTTGCTTGAGATTGTGTAGAAATGTGTTGCCTATGTGTATAATGTGACTACTTAATATGCATTTACGGCAGAAATTGGGCAATGAAAATCTTTCTTATCTTACACTCCTGGCTAGATTGACCACTATGAATTGTGACGCACAGAATATTTAGTATTCAATGAGCACCGGCTGTTTTTAGGTACCTATAACTCTGGTCAATTCAATAGACACAAGGAATAGAAACACTTATGTATAAACAGTAATTACATCACAGACACTAAGAATCAGTAATGTACAAAGCAAATCATTCGTCGAGACAGTTCCGTCATATTCTCTTAACATACTTATTTAAAAGTAATATAATATGAAGCATTTTCGTATTTTAAGAATTACTGTTTCAAAAATAACATTTGGAACACGCGAACACGGACAGAAATATGATTTTATGTATAAAATGGACAAGACAGCAATCAAAACAAAATATATTGTCATGAATCCATGTAATTTTGTTGCCCAATATAATTATGTGGTAAGAAAATGTTGATGTAGCTCATATAGTTTTGTTAATTTGTGTATAGGTAACGAATTGGCCTGCTGGAAAAGGTTTGGGTGGTTCCAGTTTGATAAATGGAATGATTTACATCCGAGGAAGTGTTAGAGGCTTTGATGATGTAGCGGAAAGAGTGGGTAATCCAGTGTGGAGTATGAACAATGCAATTAAGCACTACAAAGAACTTGAGGACTATAACGGCCATTTTGACCCAAGTAAGAGATGTTTCAATTCAATATTCTTTATAACTCATTTCGTCCTTTATACAGTAGTATCTCTTATTACAGTATCAGCAATTTGTTTACCCTGACTTAAAGAGAAAACTAATTGAATGAATTTTACCCTAATTAATTCACTTGCAGTTGAAATAATTGTTGAGAATGTAAAATACGGTGTGGTTAATGTGGGCTTGGCTTTACCATTTTTTCAGCACTAGCACGCATACAATTTCCAACTTGATGTGCATTTGCATGATTTAGAATATTTTTCACTTGGTAGTGCAAAATGATCATAAGCTTATTCGAAAGAATAGAATATTTTAATACATTGGTCTGTAGCAGATTTCTTGAATGGAAAATTAGGAAGATCTTCTGCATTGTAAAATATATATAAATCGCATGCTAATTTTTCTTTGTAACACATTTAAATCTTTTTATAGCGTATTTGAACAGACTTAACAATTTTGTTGGTAATTTTCTAACTGTTTTTCTAGAGAGTAGGTAATTAGTATTTTTATTCAATTGCATGTGGATATACCAATACATTTAACTAGGTACTAGTATAAAATATAATTTAACTTGTATGTTTGTGGCATTTTTATTTAAAAAGTAACGCTTTTGTTTGTATACATTAACTGGTAAGAATGCGAATGGTTTGGAGTGGGAAAAGTGCTGGCAGCTTATTGATTTGACGCTTGGAACAATGACCTGATGGGCTTGCTTTGAATTAACTTCGGGTATGACGCTCAATTATCTGATCAAAAAGTTATGCAAAATTAAAGGTAATCACAAACAAGGCGGAGGAATGTCAGTAGGAAAAGGAGATCTAGTTCCGTTGATCGATAATGTTATGAGAGCCGGAGAAGAACTGGGATACAAAGTTCGGGATCCTAATGTAGGACCCAATACTGAAGGTATGTTTTTGTCTCATTTCATTCTTTTCCTCCCTCTGCACACTTTCTTATGGTTTGGATTGGATTAATGGATGTGCACTTTCAAAGTATTCAATGGGTCAAAGTTTAAATTACTTACTATGCACTTTCTTATGAATATTTAATGTTGGAATAAGCCTCTCTAAAAATATATTTGCAACACACATGCATGCACATACAGGATTTGCCCCAATGGATTTCCATCAAAAGAAGGGACTCAGATGGGATTCATACAAAGGATTCGTAGAACCTATTCTTGGACGACCAACATTAACCATCAGAAAATTTGCATATGTAACCAAGGTTAGTCTTTTTGTTAAGCTTTGAGCTGAAATTCACTTGAAACTAAGTCTGTAGCTGCTAATTATACGTGTTTGATAATTTTTATAAAATTAAATACTTTGCATTAAAGGTTCTTATTGCCGGAGAAGATAACAGAGCGTATGGAGTTGAATACGAGAGACACGGGCAGATAAAAATGGCAAAAGCCAGCAAAGAAGTTATTCTAAGTGCTGGAGCAATTCAAAGTCCAAGAATTCTCATGCATTCAGGTATCGGCCCTAAGAAACATCTGGAGGAACATGGAGTAAGTGTTTATTACTCAAATATCAATTTAAGTAGGTATCTAATATCTAATAGTAATTCATTAGTTGATTATAACCCCTAATTAATACCTTGTTGGCATTAATGAGTTTCTGTAACATGTACATAGGTACTATCTTCTGTTTAGAAATGAAGTTTATTTAGCAATGAAATTAAATCAACCCAAACTAAGATGTATACGCAACTAGTTTTAACGTGGAACTGATATGATCTGGGTAGGCAGTGATGCATGTATTTACACAAAGCAACAATTGCATGAACTTATGACGTTAACATAGACCTAGTAGTACCTAGTATTATAATATTGACCGCCATGACCAGATAAAATGCTCTAATACACTTTTATAACTGTGCAATGTACAAATGATGAAATGGAAACGATTTAAGCTGCAGTTATAGTTCTTGATAATGTTTGTAGGTAGATTTAGGTAGTATAACACAATGGTGGTGGTTTTACGATTCGACCTAAGATTTGTTATTGTTGTAGATCTTGTTATTGTTCTGCATATAATTATAGATACGAATTGCAGGTGCAACAATCTAGTTAACAAGATCATTAGTAATGCAATAATTGCGTATATTTATCTACGCAAAATTGTATGAAACAGTTTTCCTAATAATAAACTTTTAATAGATTAAGCCACGTGTGAATTTACCTGTTGGGGAAAATCTTCAAGATAAATATGGATCTCTGATCGGACCATTTTTTGTTGACGATGGAAATTCGTTTTTGATGCCTCGTGATTTGACTCCAGCAGCCTTCATTCAATACGCTACATCAGGAACTGGTCCGTTTGCCTCAACTCGACTTGAGGGAACGTACACGATCAAAAGTTCCGCAGCCAAAAAGCGAAATGACAAGAATCCGGATATTTTCACATACATCCTCGCCCATTCTACAGACAGTGGTTTCGAAAGAGACATGGGAGGGGCTATTAATACCAGAACAGATATATTGAGAACTTATTACAGAATGTGGGAAGGAAATGACAACTTTTTCCAATTAGTTACTTTACCAAAACCATACACAAGTGGAACTCTGAAATTGAAAGACTCAGATCCAAAGAGTGCTCCTTTGTTGGATCCTAAATATCTTCAAGACCAAAGAGATGTCGATGCTTTAGTTGAAGGTAAACCAAGTTTATGACTTGTCGAATCACACGTGCGAAATTATAAGGTGTTCCTCAATCATTTTTTCATGTATTCATTTTAGGTGTAAAGTTTGCCGTGAAGTTGGTCGAGGAAACAAAAAGCTTTGCTGAAATTAATGGTAAAATGCTTCCGATTCCGTTCCCCGGCTGTGAGAAATTAAAATTCAGAAGTGACGCTTACTGGGAATGTTTAGCCAGACACACAACGGCTACAGCCTACAAATATTGTGCAACAGCCCCTATGGGCAAAGATCTTAACGATCCTAAAGCTGTCGTTGATTCTTTCTTAAGGTAACTAGTTGAGACAGTTACAGAAAATATTTGCACACATCCCTATTAAGTATTTGCAAAGAGAAGTATAGAGATATGTGATTTTAATTAATGATTTTTATTGTTCCACAGAGTTTTTGGAACCAAAGGACTTCGTGTCATCGATGGTTCTGTACTTCAAGAACGGGAAGTTTCCGTGAACCAATGCACGTGTCAAATGTTGGGTTCTGTGGCATCAGAACTGATATTAGATTATTGGGACAACCAGATTGACAACGAAGTATAGTTTACGTAACTTTAATTAACGTCACTACAAATTAGACTGTTAACTACATGCTTGGCAAACGTCGGAGACTGGCTCATTTCCATAGGCTTAATTTTCATCCTATAATAATTTTGTGAATAGGACAGTCAGTGACCGAAAAAGTTGATGTCAGCATGGAAAATATTTTTAATAATAGAATTACAATACAATACAACTGCACTTGAGACGATATTGCACAAAATGTCACTCGACAGAGTAGTAGTCCTACCTTTACACTAAAAGTATTTCCTCTGAGAAATATTCTATACATAATAATTTACTTAAGTAGAATACCTATATAGTAGATATATATACAAATTACAGGGATTTTGATGTGATAGCCAAAATCACTTTAAAGTATAAAAATAATGACAACATCATTATGTCACAGTCTACAGAATTTAGAAGAGGAGGATCAAACTGCATGAAGGGATATTAAACAACATTTACTAAATCTCTTGTAGTTCAGAATTTCAAACAGTTACCATTAAAACCGGAGATTTATTTATAATAATGTATTATGAACAAAATGTAAAGTCCAGCTTGCAAAGACGGTAATCTATTTACATAAAATAATGTTATGCTGACTCTGTCATTTATGCAAGTAATTATGTTATTGGAGCCTGTATGCAATTACAATACAGATTTCATCTCGCTAAAACATATTGTACAACTACATACTATCAACTATCAAAATATCTGCCAAATTGTATATAAAAAGTTCGTCAAAGGTGAAATAAGAAGTTCGTGAGACTAAGAATTGTTACGTTAATATCCATAATATGCATATAATATGGACTTAAACTGTAGGTATATACATTTTGATACAAACAGTATCGCTATACATCTTTCTCAATAATGACTTTAAACGGAAATAGTTTGTCATGGAATCTTTCATACAAGTTATGCATTTTGTATCATATACAAGTTAAGTTAAATGACATAACTTGTATGAATACAAAATTAATTTTATGAATATATACGGTAATACACGCATTGTACACACAAAACCTTGTTTGCGATTTTACAACAGAACGATGGAATATTTTTTAGATTGATTTTATCAGATTTTTGTTCTTTGCCTTCCGTTGTAGCAGAGTTGAATTGAATTGAAGTTTTGAAGTTGTACACAACCGCGCTGTCATACATGACTTGCATTGCAGCCTTTCCTTCGACCCGCGAGTTGTTTATGTTTCTACACCTGAGGAGTTTAGTATTACTTCTGTATGACTATGACTCACGATCGTCATAGTCTTCTAAACTCTAAACATTTCACATTTTGAACAATTAACAATTAATGGAACATTAAAAATAGTTATAAGCTGAGTCAGTGTCTGTTTGTCCCTTGTGGTGGTTGGTTTGCTTCTCAAGTAAGAATTATTCCGTTTTTTATCGACCGATTAATAGTTACAGAGTGAAGACAGAAGAAGGGCTAAACTTGTATCGGTCAAAGTAAGTTTTAGTTGTAAGTAAATTCAGATTTTATAGGTTGTTGTTGTAATGAATATTATTTAATTATTACAACAACAAACAACAACAAAAAGGAATTATTTCTTTTTTGTTGTTTAAATTGTTGCTTTCCTTGTCGATTGTCAGTTTTGTACAGTATTGACATGACAAGCTTTTACAAGAAAGAACAGCCAATGGCCAAGTTGGTTTTTTGTGTTGGTGGAAGAATAAATGCAGATAAAAATGTATAATTTGTATTTACTGCTTACAGATCTGGGACTGAAATACTAGAATATTATTATTTCAAGATGACACAACTACCTGAGGCTGAAATACATTCTGCACTGGGAACGCTACAAAATTTAAGCGACGAAGAGCTTCAAGGCCTTATTGATGACGAAGCAAAATTTGAAAGTTATGTAATGTCATTGCCTCAGGTATGTATTGATATTTAATTAATAATGACCCAAATCCTCAGATTAATGTTCTAACATTTTTGCATTAGCAAGTACCAAACATTCCATTATTATCTTTGTTAAAGAATAGAAGTTAGCTCTGTGTGATCCTGCTGTTACTCTTAATACAGCTTTCTTTCTTCATTCCAATTTTTGATGACCTATACAAAACTGTGAGGTGTAAATGTATGTATGTCTATATTTGATTGTTCTTTGTAGGTCCGTAACCTAGATGCTGAAAAAGAAATGATGATAGCGAGTAATAAATCTTTGGCTGAGTTTAATTTGTCATACGAACCTAAATTAAAAGAAGGTAAAGCAAGTTTAATGGAACTGTACGAAAAAGCTCGCTCACTAACTGATGAACTTGAAACTAAAAGAGGACAGCTAGGTGAGTTTTTTTAAAAATAACAGAAGTTGCTAGTGTTTTAAATTTTATACCGATTGATACTCATTTAAATTTTTTTTGCAGAATCGTTAAATTCTCGAACTTCTTTGGACACTACGTATGCTCTTCTTCAGGCAGCATGTGCAGAAGCAGATGAAGAAAGTGAAGCAATGTCAGAAAAGCTTCTTCAGGGTGATATGGATGTTGATTCATTTACACAACAATTTGTTCCTCTTCGAGTCACAGCTCATCTTCGTCGCTTAAAATCAGAAAAAATGGGTGACTTAGTTACCTCCACTCAACGAAATCGCTCTTTTTCAGCTCCGTATCCCACCGGTCCTGCTCAAATGCCATTACCCAGCATGCCTATGATGTAGATACTTCGTCATCTTTTTGTTCGTCAACTGATATGTAAGACCTTCAGTTTCGTTTTATACAACAAATCGTTATGCTGAACACAAGCTTTGTTGGAAAAAAACCTTACATTTTCAAAGTTACAAACGTTTATCAATATTCTTAGTAAATTATCTACCGTTGTTGTTATTACATTTTGAAGTCTGTATATCAACAAAAATTGAAGTATTAAGAATAAGAATTGTTAAAATTTAGGAATATGTAATTGCATGCGATTGACAAACAAAATTCGTTGTTGCTTGCAAGTAATTGTATCCCTTTGTCACATTGTTGATGACGAATACCAAAAACTATTGCTACATATCTCTGAATCAACGAGCTGACTGTAGTGTAGAGATCGTGAATTAGTTAATGTTAATATTGATAAAATAATTGTAATGTAGAAATGACCTGATTTCTTGCATTTTCTTTAAAATACACTTCGCAATTTTCTATAAAGCTGAATTTCGTCTTCAATATAGTTTGTACGATTCATGAAAGATTAAGGAACCAAACTAATTTGAACTATGTCTACCTAACCAATTCTACACTTTTATATGATGTAATAAATGATTTCCAAATGCTTATACAATTACAACTACATTGTCGATAATTGTAGCATGTCAAATATGAAGCTAGTTTTTTCAATATATTATTATTAAATGGCTGTAGTTAATAATTAAGCCGCACGCAATACTATTATGTACTATGTTTCGTGTCAGACAATAAAGTTCTGCAGCAGTACATTTTCCAAAATATGTGTCAATTATTGGATCATGTAACATATTATAGATAGGTAAACAGTAAACATCACACTAATTACATTGCATTTTTTGAAACATAAAATACCCACAGATTATTTTTTCCAGTTCATTTCATTTGCTTTCTAAGTAGGTAGATGTAAATAATGTACTTTTCAAGTTACCATTACCACATTCATTCCTTTAAATGTAATTTGATGGAATGACTATCCCAAAATACCCATGGCTTACTGATATCTCATTGATCTGATTTGCTACCTTTTTGACTAGATATAAATATATATTCATAAGGAATTATATATTATATCCGTGATACCATTTTGGTATAATAAAATATTACCATAAACCAGGAAGCATACATGGATTCTCATTATAATATAAGCATTAAAATGTGCGTGGAAGATTAGGTTATATAACAAACTGGTTTTAATTATCGCTTGACTGGAAGGTTCAAAGTCTAAAGTGACATACAAGAATGTGTCGAGTCTCAAGTGGATACTTAGGAAAGAATAAATAGATATTACTTACCTAATCAATTACTATTATGGTTAGTTTGTTTATTGAGGTTGTACTTTGCTGGTGCATTTTTGTGATCATCCTGTAATTATTATTGAGGTTTCTTCTCTTCTACAACTTAATTTTGTTGGGGGGAGTAGCTTTTATGACTTTAAAGATGTCTCTTTTTAAACTGATTAGTAAAGCCAGTACGATAAACAGTTTTCGTTTAAAAGTAAGCAATCTTACGTATGGTTCGTCTTCGCTGTATGCTAAAAATATTTCTCAGGCTGCTTCATTGCGTTATCCAATAGAGTCTGCCCAACTAATTGCTGACAAACAACTCTTGCAGGTATTAACGTTAAGAATTTTATACAAATAAAAGTTTACCAATATTCAAGTACAAATTTTACATCCTAAGTACTGAAATTGAAATCCTTAAAGGTTAACTTTTCAGACAAGAAGGTGTATCAGTACCCGTGGTTGTTTCTTTCAGACAACTGTACTTGTCCCAAATGTTTTCATGTATCTTCTCAATCAAGATTACGAAAACTGTATGATTCACATTTTAATAATCACATTGTTAACGTTGATGCAAAAGAAAATAGTATTACATGTACATGGGCTGATGACCACAAGGCTACTTTCGAAGAAAAATGGCTTAAGGAAAGAAATTTTTCTCCTGAAAATATCGTTCAAAGAACAAAAGTTGCAAGAGAAAATCCAGTTTTTATTGGAGCCGATTATCAGACAGAAGAGGACAATTTTCATGTACAGTACAATCGAAAATTTATGTTTTGCATGTTTTTCATATTCAATTCATTTCACATGTGTTTTAAATTTTACTAATTACTAATGTTCTTAAGTAGGATGTCTTTCAAGATGATGCAAAACTTGTGAAGCTTCTTAAGACTCTTCGGGAATATGGAGTTTTCAAATTACATGATGCTCCTAAAGAAGTTGGTCAGTTGAAGAAGCTAACTGAAAAAATCGGGTTCTTACGTTTAACTCATTACGGGTGAATAATTCACACTTTCTGAATGTTTATTTTTTAGATGTAAAAATGTACTTTGTCATTTTTAGTCGAAATCTTAATTTCTGTTTTTGATTAGGAATGAGTTCACTGTAATTTCTAAACCGAATGCGAATAACCCAGCCTACACTACAGAAAAACTAGGATTGCATACGGATCTTCCGTACTACGTGTATCCTCCAGGGGTTCAAATGCTTCACTGCATAAAGCAATATGCAGGTGAAGATGGAGGACACTCTCATCTTGTCGATGGATTTTATGTTGCTCACCAAATGAAAACGAGATTTCCAGAAATGTATGACATTCTAAGTAAAACATACGTCGAGTTTACTGACATTGGAGAAGATTATACTAAATTTTACAAAATTCATCATTCGCCAATTTTTGTGTAAGATTTAGAAAAACATTTACCTATATGCATTCTATCTAAAATCGAATTAGCTGCTTTAAACTTATCTAGCAGTTTTGAAAAAGTAACTCTACACTGTAAGGACACCTGTATTGTTCCCTACCGAAGTGTTATAGATTTATTATTCATTAAACGCATAATTATACTAATTACAAATAATTATGCACAGAAAAAATAATTTCGGTCATTGCTTTATTTTATTACATAGGCACTCTGAAGACTCTGGCAAACTTACAAGGATTGTTTACAGTAATCAACAGCTCAGTTCATATCTTCCCATTTCAATTGATAAGGTTAAGCCTTTATATGAGGCTATGAAATCATTTAGCGAAGTGTGCTATGAACCTGCAAATTTAATACGATTTAAACTAAAAGAAGGTACACACAATCTCATTTATAAAATGTTGTTCGTTTAACAGATTTTATTGCAGGCTTATACCACAAAGCAATATGCAATCATTGATAAAATCTCATGTAGTCTTATACCGTCATATTATATTAAAATTGTCCTTGTTTACGGAAGTGTAACTTGTATGTTCACACAGGTGAAATGCTACTTTTTGATAACTGGAGAATGCTTCACGGGAGAGAAGGCTTTGACCCTTCTAAAGGTGAAAGACATCTAGAGGGCTGCTACATGGACTGGGATGAAATACACTCTCGGATTAATGTAATTGAACGTTTCCCCAATTGTTAGTGGTCACATTCGCCCATTAACATCTTCAATGTACATTCTCATGCGCATTTATGCTACAATAACACAATGATTTATTTTTAACTTGTTTTGCAATTTTTGCATTGATATAATTATTATTGCTCACATGCACACACCATTATTACTATGGCTAATGGCTTGCCAAATGTTTCTACGACTAAATACTTTGGAATGGAAAATAAGCAAATGTATTACGCTGCAATTCTTTCTTTGTATACACACAATTTTTATTTCTATTCGTACATTACAGATAGTATAAGGCTTAGGTACATAAGTACTTAGGTTATTTTTAATTTTTAGACTTTTCTCAACTTTGCAATGATATAAAAATAAATATTCTTCTACGCGAGCCGACAAAATACTAAACATTTCCATAATAATTGAACTACATAACTCAAAATAGTGTAGTGAATCTCGGAAAAACATGAAGGGTTCAATCAACCGCTTCATTTCTTCTTGATTTGATTGTGATTATTAAATTTATGTACAATATCAACCGCATACCTGCAAAACGATATAAATCTTACCGTTATGTTATGAATGTCAATTTTGTCGCATTCGCATTCATTGTGCACTTCCTATACCGCTGCTGTTATGGTTGAATAAGTATTAAGTAAATGTATATATGTTCAAGCCTCAACCCTTTGAGGTATATCATAAGCGTGCTTTAGCAAAGTACAAGTATAAAGAATAAATTGTCTCAATGTAGGAAAAACGGTCTGATAAATCGTTCTAGTCAGGAAAATCATTTTATGTCAATTTTACTCACACAGTAGTATGTATAACACTTATATTGTGAAGTACTATAAGTGGTTGTATTTCTTTCATGTTGTTTCGGTGATACTAGTAGCAGCACCACCGTTTATATTGTGTAGTAGAACAGGACGCTCTCAGGTCGATTAATACAATCCAGGTGAAGTCTTGTGAGAATCTCATTTAGTGCTTCTTCTTGATTTTACCGTTAACACATTATTATTGCACTTCTTCTCCCATAAATTTTCTATATAAATATGTATCAGTAGGTTCCTACACTAATTGCATGTAGACGTGACTCATGAATGTCGATTTACGGTGAAAAGGTGAAATTGAACAGTTTTTAGAGTGAACTGTTTATCTGATTGAAAAAATAATTGCACTTGCCATGCACATTTTGCTCATACAACACATTCATTCCTTTTGTAAGTGACACAGTGCACCGAGGAGGTCATAATATAATCAATAATAAAAAAATCCAACTGTACTAATACATAGAGTGTCCTGATTTCTTGCTTTAACTTTGTTCACCATTCACTGCAGTTTTCATATACAAAGTTCATATTATGGGATTGAATTTACTCCGAGTTTGTCGTCTGTGTACGCTTTATAAAGATGGTAAGGACATTTTTAACATTTAAAATTGCCTAATAATAATTAATAATCATAGGCTGTAATTTTTATTCAATTACAAGACAATGAACGTAATTATTGAAATGAAAACTGAAGTGGTATTTGCATGCATGCCATTATGGTTTGCCCACAAGCTTTTAACCAAGACAATAAAGGTGATACTCCAGGTTTGTACTATCTGTAACGAATTAAAAATAATTCTACTGCTCTCACCGTGAATTTATTTCCTGTGATGATTCTGCTTGTTGAGTTTACACAACACAACATTCTTATATTACCCTACTTAATTAATTAACCTTTAGAACACATAGGTGAGGATTTGCAACGACCTGAGTTGTTAAGACCCGAAAAAACAAAAACAGTTAATGAATGTGAGAAAACAAATTGGTTTGTTGTATTGGATTTGGGTTATCAAAATAATTATTCGTAACTAAATCCCTGAAGAGTATGACAAACAAGTAGGACTATGCAAGTTTTCATGCTGATGTTGCATTTATTTGAAATTATATGATGATAATACGTCATTTCAATTCAATCAATTAGCAATAAGTGAAACCTCTACATCGTTAACATACTGAAGATTTGAACCATCTTTCTAGATTGTTCAAAAACTGCAATTATGCTCTGTGCTGTATGAATCTGTACCAAGTATCTGTATCTTTAATTTGTATATCAAGTAAATCAGATGCATGCACCAAGTATAGTGAAGATTGAGATTCATATGAATAAATATTATTTTTGTATTTCAAACTAACTATTATGATATTTAATTGCACTTAAAGCATATTTAAATGCGTTACATCCTGCTTTTTATATTCCTTGCTATCTTTACTTAACGTGAAAGTTTATATAACTTGTTTAGTTAGCATTACCATTAGTATAGCGTGCTTTATCGTTTCTAAGCATATTATAAGCAGTTCAACCATGGAACCATGCTAAATGAAAGATAATAGTGGTAATAAGTACATAACACAACATACTTAATACATAAAGCAATGTGTGCCCTCAAGTATCGGGGTAAGAAAAAATATTAAGACGTAAAGCATTTATAAGCTTCAGCTTCCTGCATGTATGCGCAGATAAGTTACTTAAGCACAATAATTATTGATGTAAATTAATTGTCTATGACATTAGCCTTAGCATATTGTACACAACATAACATAACCAGCCATAACATAACTATAAATCACTTAACATTAGAAGATATATACTTAGCATATGCAAATGTTTATATGGATTGAATATAATTAGGTATGTTTATTTTTTTAATCTAAAGACAGAATGCCTCAACTGCTATTTATTTACTGTCTGTACTAAGTAGGTACTGTGATTTCTTGTATTTCTTCCACAAGTAAATATCATTTGCTCATTTGTTTCCTGCATCACAAATCAAATCAATTTCATAAAAGTCTAAATTGAATGCGTCATTAATATTATTAGAAGGAGCTGTTTTACACAGCTTTAACTTAGGTAAAATTTAATTTCCTATTGATCCGGTTATCTGTAATCTACCAGACATTAATTGCAAGATTAAATAATGGCATAAAGTCCAATGATAATGATGAAGATTGGTAAATATGATATTTGCAATATCTGTTCGATTATAATTAACCACTGTATAAAAAATTGAAAGTCAAACTCTGTTCCTATATCCTGTTGTGCACAAAACAAACAATAAGATTCATATTTATGACAATCCAATACTGATTAAGTATTAATGGCTTTATGGCTTATTCTACACATCCTACAGTTTACATACAGATAGCACATACAAAACGCAGGGACATCAAGATAGCATGACTTTTAATTGGTATGAGTCATGCTATTAATGGAAAAATTGAAACCGGCTGTACTAGTACATGCATTACTAAATGAAAAAAACACAAAGTAAGTTTTAATAATTACCTAAGTGGCTGAATGTTTTTTATACTCACAAAAATTGTCAGACAGAAATTAATCTCAATAATCTCTATAAGAATTTGTTAGTGCAGATTTTAGTGTTTCGTTTTTAGTTGTCACTTGTCATCAATTGCGTATGTAGTTTTTTAAAATACAAGTACAAAGGTTAAAAGCTCTCATCAAATACCTTTAGTATTTTAAAACACTGTTTATGCAGTATATCCTTGTATTTAAAATAAATGTTATGGTCAATGTATGTACGTACGTATATTTAAGCATTATAAAATCAAATGTTTCATGTATAAATATACAATAGGTAGCTACACGGTACATGTATATTAAGAAGGATTTAAAAATGCTACACACACAATGCATGTGAAATTACTGATAAAGAGAGACGTATTTTTTGTCAAGAAATAAACTAAGCAAGCAACAAGCAAGTGGTAGAATAGTACAATTAATACACAATGCAAGTTAAAGCGTATACACAGCTTTTAGTTTGTGTAATAAAAGTATGTAAAGGATAACATGACTATGACTCAACTGCACTTGACTTAAAGGCAAATGCATACAAAGGCTATAGAGCTCTAGCTTTATTTCGTATGTGTATAATGTATACCAAATAAACTAGGTAACCTAACCACTCAATGCCTATTTTCATGTAGAATGTGATTATTATTCACAGTGGAAATGGAAGTATCAGATACACAATACTCACGACTTCACTCTTGTATTTGTATTATACTCACCATGTTACTCACAATCACTCACTCAAACAATCACTAACCTATCTACCTGTTGAATGAATCTCGCTGTACCATCCCAGGTGTAAAGACGTATTCAGCACGAATACAAATACAGCACATTACATTTATAATTTTATACCAGAGCTTTATTATACCTACTACTACACTTACACTACACAAAGGGGACAGATATTATCATTGACACAAATTCCTAAAACTTTTGAAACATTACATAAATAAATAATAATAAGAATAATAACTCTGCCTTAATACTTAAAAATTTGTTCGAGAGGAAAAATTTGTAACAAAGTTTTGCTGATAATTTTCAGCTTCATTTAGAATTAAGTGACTCACTTTTGTACTACAGTTAAATTAAACAATTTTTAATGCAATTTATATTATAGGTTTATTCTTTTGTGTAGTAGTCTTTTACACAATCTTCGACGCATTTTGTTCATGCACACACATTTATAACCAACTTCTATAATTAGACACAGTGCAGAGTGCAGTGCGTGTTTTGTATTATGTAAAAGAGTGTATAAGAGACTTCTAAATATCTAACCTTCGCCTTTGAAGACCAATAACATTATACAACAACAAAAGTGTGTTACACAAGAATACCAACTTGACTGCATGGAATTACAATAAATTAATTTTCTTTTAACATCATCATCATATAAACTAACGTTTATACACACAGTGGGATTTGTTTTTACTTTTCTATAAGCAGATGAGCTAAACTAGTACCTTTTTTAGTACTAATACTGATTGTGAATACATAGGACTCATAGCAGATTAAATCTATTTAATCACCGGGTGACGTAAATAACTCATGCTTATACGGCTTCGCTAATTTCTTACGTTGTGAACTTGTACTTGTGTGAAACTGTGAAGTGAACAAACTTTTTCAGATTTTTAACCAGTGCCGGAAATAAAAGTGTAGATACAGTTAACAATTTTATTAAAGTTTACCCTTGATCCAGAAGAATTTGTATTTTAATTTTGAAATGGAAGGCAATTTTTTCTGCGCTCTTTGTCTAGATGTAACCTCAGGTATTTAAAAATTCTTCTCTATAAATCAAATTTGAATTGTCGAATTGTTTGAATGAGATTTGGGTTTCATGCGGATGAGTATTGTTTAGATAAGATATGTATTTTGGAATACAAAATATAAACAGATAGCAAGATTGAATTCATTGTTATCATTTAAAAAATAAAGTTGACTTTGCTAAGGAAGAATGGGTTGCTATTTTTTGTGATATGAATCACATGGGTATTTTTGTCGTATTGAATTTGTCATCACTGTCTCCTGACTGTCTTTACCTCATGTGATACTTAAGTCTTTAATATCCTCACACTTTTCCAATTAGTCATAGTAGTTATGTAATGTTGGATTAAATTTTGTTTTATCTATCGTACGTAACCAAATTACATTTATTGTGCTTACTAAATTGAATGTATGTACTATATGTATACAGAGTAGGATTTTATTTTAATAACAGGATATGTATTGATATACATACATGTACTCATGTACTGTACTTACTGTACTATATCGATACATGCACATAATTTGACTTTCGGATTATGTAAAATTATGCCAGAGATTTAATGCAAGGGATGGACTTTTAATAGGCTTGGGTAAAGCTAAAGCCACGATTAACTTTTGGATCAGATCTGATAAGCGCATGAAGACATGCAAGTAGGTTTTTTGATTTTTTAAATATGATTGAACTGACCTATTCTTTTTAACTGTTGCAGATAGTGCAGATGAAGATTATTTCGTCAGCACCGAATGTGGTCACATTTTTCATTACATGTGCATCAAACCAGCATATGAACACGGATTCAACGAGTAAGACAATATCATGGGTTTTAATATTTTAAACAATGTACCTACATGCAATAAAATAACTTTTTAACTGTAGGTACCTACCTACTGTACAGATTTTTTTGTAAATAGTTAAACCAGTATAATATGTTTTTAATTTTTGTTTACTCTTCAAGTTGTCCGATATGCAAACAGAGGCTGAACATGAATAAACTCCGCAAGTTATTTGGTATTGAAGTAAAGCCAAAGGTAGAATTCAGTCTCACACCTTCCGCACCTCAAAGTGATGAGCCTTTTGAATTGTAAGTTTGCATAAATAATATTTACGAAGTTTAACTACTCTACGAAGTACGTCATTTCATGCTAACTCGTAGGTTGGTGTTGATAAAAATGTTGATTTAATTATTTGCAGTGACCAGAAGTTTAAGATAATCATTGTAGGATGTTCTGGAGTTGGAAAATCATGTCTTATGCAACGCTATGCCGTAAAATTTTGAATATTATTTTTTATTGCCCGAATTGATGGATCGTATACCTACATGAAATGTCTACATTAATATACTTCGTATTATATTTTTACAGGATGGAACTTATAGTACTAACGTATTTTCAACCGTCGGATGCGATTGGGTATTACTTTATTCGATTTTTATGTGGATTTAATGCAAAAATCCAAATTACAAATGTTAAAGATTTCTAATGTTGTAAACTTTCTATATATAGCGATCCAAAACTGTTAACATTGGAGGAAAAGTTGTAAGCCTTAGCATTGTAAGTATTACAGAATTAATACACTCACTATTTTGATCTTATAAGCTGAAACAATTGTAATATTGGTATAATAATAGAAAGAAGCTATAATAGCTATGGTTCGCTAATAATGTAAATTGCTAATGTTTACAGTGGGACACTGTTGGACAAGAGAGGCACAGATCTTTAATAACCAATTATGTTCGTGACGCACATGGAGCGTTAATTGTTTACGATATAACAAAGCAAGATACGTTCGAAGAAATGGAATATTGGTACAGCTTCGTTAAAAATTTCGGCTTGCACGATTGTGTCAAAATTCTTGTAGGAAATAAAACTGACTTGGAACAACATAGAGAAGTCCCAAAAGCAAATGGCAAGGTAAGTATCTCTAACTAATACAAAAATCCTAAGTGATTATGATTACGTATTTTAAACAAAGCTTTGCTTAAAATACTTTAACAATAAAATGTTTTTATACATAGACCACAGCTCAAAAATTAGGAATCCCATTTTTCGAAACCTCTGCAAAAGATGCCTACAATGTTGAAGCTGTATTCAGAACGTTAGCTGCTACAATTTTGGAAAGTGACGATCTTGTTAAGGAAATCGAAGCTAAGAAGCGTCATCCAACATTACGGATTACGAAAGAACAACAGGACACTAGTATTAACTCAGCTATATGTTCATACAGTTGGTATTGGACTAGAACGGGACTTGCTGGAATGGTTAAGAGTATTAAATCAGGATGGAATTACGTTACCACGAGTCGTAATGATGGTCAGTTATAAATCCAAGGCGAAATAATTTTTATCTCTAGTAATTACTGATTGTGGATCGAGTTCCTAGTTTTATTAATGTGTATTCTACGGCAATAATGATATTGTAAAAGACTGGAACTATATTTGTATAAATACTTCATTCGATACTTACGACTTTTATTGTTAGTACCTATATACATACTCTAGGATATACACATTGCTTGCGTAAATGTAACCTTATATAGTATATATTTGTATAAACTGTGCTTTACATGCAAAAAGTACCAAGTACATCACATAATTTGTTGAAAGCTGCCTTCTGTTTACATAATAATAATTTTACAAATACCTACCAAATATGTTTAGCATTTTCTATGTCTTTTATATAACTCTCACAAGTCTCAAAGTCGTAAAACGCTCACTGAATGAGATTTACTGATATTGCGACCTATAGTATAGTCGTACGATCTAAGTCTTGCTGATAAATAATAATCATTGTTTTTGTCTGTATTGTTGAAAATAAAAATATGTTTATGAAAAAACGTCTAGACTTCTATTCTTCAGGTAAAAATTGAATTTCTAGAGGTTTCGTTCATGATTTACCTTCTGCCTTCTACCAATGTGAAACTTACATTACATATTATTGCTAGTATTTCCACACAATCAACTATACGTATCCTAGTACTAAATTGTAAGTTGCTTTTCACTTTGCATTTAATGGTTATTTTTTAAGATTCTCACTACTGAGCATTTAGGTTATGGTAAATTGGCAAGTAACCATTTACATGGTTAGTTTACACGTACACATTTAAACGCTTGTCCTGTCAGTCAAGCTAATAATTTTATACAGTCGGAAATACTTACACTAATCATGGCACGCTGTTGTGCATTTAATCCGTCCATTCGTCAAGCGCATTGAATAAGATTTGATAACATTGTTACGGCATTGATACATACTCGTAAGTAAGCAGCAAAAATTCTCATAAACTCAATACTGTGTGTGTTTGCATCGCCTATGGTAAATCTTGTACATATAGATAAGCAAGTAAAAGAGTGATATCTAGATCTGCATATCAAAAATCTATCTTATAAGTAAGGGGTTATACTAATATTGGTACTCCTATTATCGATAGTAACACTTGTATCTGTTTTTAACTGCGATAAATATGGTTAAAAATCTAAGAAGCACACGAGCGTGAGTGTACAGACTGTGTGGTACAAGTCGAGGCTTATCGTATGGTATAACATCAAGATGAAGCATGATAAAGGAATTATATTGCAGGAATAGCAAAATTTCTCATCAATCATTCCCAGCTGATGGTCAAGGACTTTGAGAGAAACCAATAAAGCTAATGAATCTCATTACCACGACTTTACTGCATACCTATATTTAGCAACTGCTTAGGAAGGAAAATCCTTATAAAGTGTTTTAAGGCATCTTACAGAAATTAAGTGGTGTGATTTATTAAAATAATATTATCACACTCACATGATACGGACTGACTCGACTGACACAATGCAAAGTTTAAGAAGATTGTGACAAAAATGTTACTATGAAGTGTTTAATATTCAAGATCACATTTTAATACTTGTTAAATAAGGACCTGCTGTTTAAAGTGTAGGCAAAGAATAAGGAAAGATTCATTTTCAAAGCATGTGCATATATCGCTTGACGTACTGTAAAATTATTGTAATAATCATGTGAACTATTATCTATCCCCTATATATTCCTGCTCGTTTCACCCTGGCTAATTTAACACTACTACTTATACTAGGAAGGGAGAAACGTCAGATGTGTATAAATTTTGTATACCTGTGTATATGATTTTCTAGATTTTGCAACATAAAGCTTGCATGGGATAATTGAACTTCTATGTACAACTATGACTACTATGACATGACACATACAAACTATGATCAGGCACAACAGCTGTAGTACAATCTACGATAGGTGCATTACATAACGTATACTAATGCAGGTGTAAGAATAGATAGTAAGTACACAAGAGGCATGTACAGATAAACCAAACAAGCAGACCAGACATAATAACACAATCTTAACAGAGAGGTGTCCGTGTATTGTTTGCATACCATAGCACCTTTATTATTATTGTTGGTTGTTTGTTGATGAAGAAAACAGTTTCCACAACCATATTACTATTAACATGTGAATACCTATATACTATATTTCCTTTGTACGCAGCAAACAAGCAGAAAGCCAGAAGAAATCCCAAAAGCCGACTCACAACAGTCCTTTGTGTGTACAAGATTTAGTTATTGCCATTTACAACAGTGCAAAGACAACAACAACTACTACTGGGATTCGTTCATGTATTTATGCATAGATAGATACTGGACGAAGTGTAAAAGATGCTTGCTAACCTTGCGGCTCCCATCAGCCCATCATGATTCATCAGTGGCTCTTTTAACTATATACATGTGCATTATAATAATCTACTCTACAAGTAAGTATCTCTGTAGTAGACACTTGTGGCGAAACAGTACACTTTAACATATTCATGCACTGACTTGTACGAATATTTTGAAATAAAATTGTTTATAAATTTAGCACAAAATAATTAGGTATAGGGAATACAGATACATAAGAGAAACTATTTTTGCCATCTTTGCAATTTTGAACCCAGTTTATCTTCGTGCTTATTTGGTATATTCACTTAAGACAAGACGTTTACTATTTCAAACAAAAACAAGTTTATCAGTAAAACAGCAACATTATAATATTATCGTTCAGTAGTGGTGTGCAAAGAAAGATACCTAAATAATTTTTACTACCCTCTCAGATATTGACAGTAGTCTCAATCTGTCGTTACATTTGTGTTTATAAAAGTTGAATTGAACATATTAAGGAGTTCATATTGAGATTATGAACAATCAGAAAACATCTACAAGCTGATTTAACAAGTCTCGTGATTATCAACTTCTTTTTTTAGTTGTTTTGGCCTGGCTGTTACTTAAGTGTAGATGCACTTCAATGTGTAAACGAATTTTGTGTATCTCCATTTAGAATTTTACATCGACGATATTTATTATTGCATATATTCCTACAGTAAGCTGTGCACAATTTTTACTCCCGCAGTATCTGCAATACAGTAATAGTGTATACATTTGTGATTGCAAAGTGAGCATAATTTATACTGCATAGGAAATAGGTAGCTAAAGTAATGTTATAAAGTGTAAAACGAATAGTAGGGAGAATTAATTGGTTTTATTGCTGCTGTGGACGTTCACATACATATACCGTATAGACATTGCAGATTTTGTGATAATCCGTATGCTAATTTACATTTGTTTACCTGGTTTGTTAGCTAAAGGTGTCTATGACTGATATTTATATGATGCAAATTATCTGTACAATACAATCTACTACAGGATGTTGTAAGTGATGAGTGTAATTGTTTATAATCAAAGCTGTGTCAACTAGTAACTAAATGGAAATCAACCTCCCAAACTCGTAACGTCGTAACTCCCATGTTTTGTACTACTTTACCCATAAAAGTGCAAACTCTGTACGACTCAATTTGCTACAACCTACAGTACAGCTCCTTCACGCAAGAATACACATCCTAATCGAATTCCATGATTTGGCTACATTGAATTGAGTGATTGTGAGAATATGAGACAGAGAAGAAGCCATACAGAACTAGTGAAGCAATTCAAGTCACTTTTTAGAGCACATTTACTGTGAATTTTCCCTTCCATAAACTGCAACACCACTGCCACAGCTACGCTTCACAAAGACACAATTAATAAATAATTGTTCAATTATATTTCTGTACTTCTGTCGCAGATTGTAATTAACCATTCCATTAATTGACCATTTAATTACAGAACTAATTAAAAGTTTATATTTATCCTACACTTATTGTATGTAGATTTAAATGAAGGATTGTTGTTACGAAATATCATTGTTTAGACTTCAGACTCAGATATTCAGACATTGAAATCTTCAGAAAAATAACATTTTAAGGCATCATCAGCCAATATCTATACCCACTTATATTGCGTATCATTTCTTTCGTGGCTTCCCATGTCGTGTGAGACGTGAGATTAAAGTGACTGGATAAGGCAATAGGCTGGGCTCACGATTCCAAGTGTTATTTCGTTTTTAGTCAAGTGTTGAAATTCTGCTGGAGAAACTAAATATAATTGAAGCACAATGGGAGATATTATCATTTGCCCGCTTTGTATTCACTTTGAACCAGGTAAAATGTTTCATACTTAAATATTTTATCAATATTTACACTTTGATTCAGATATGCTTCTTGCCACGGCCGTATTTCTTGCTGAATATGTAGCAATGTTCAATAAATAAAAATTGTAGTCTATACATAATTGATAATACATAAATATACCTATAAAATTATATTATGCTACATATAATGTGCAATATGGAGACGAATATTTATAGGATTTGTTTGCAATATTTTATGGTGTTATCGATTCAGCATAAAATGAAATAAAAATAAGCAAAGAAGATACTATCTAATACAATACAAATCTGAAATAGCACTATATACTCAAAGGAATAGGTATTTGAATATTTTAAGCTCTTGGCTCTCACCCGAGTAAATGCACAGTTTGCAAAATTGGAAAACATGATATAAAATTTAATTGGTATAGCATTTGCTGTAGCGCGTAACACGAACTAAAGCTAGCAATTTTTATGTGAACATGTTCGCGTCACAGCAAATGACTATGCAAGTTGAGCTTGTAATTGATTTGAGTACGTCAGAATTGTCGTTAACATAAAGGATCCATTTTATTTAATTGCAGAAATATTTGGCGATTATTTCGTGGTTGCAAAATGTGGCCATTATTTTCACAACCATTGTATCATGAAAGTTATAAATCGAGGAATCAACAAGTAAGTCAAATTCATTTTAAACTGAATGCAAACTGATTCATTTGAATATATTAATGAAAGCGATTTATGTCCCTATTGTCTCAAGGTGTCCTTTAAACTGCAAAATTCCTATTTCGGCCAAGAAACTTACCAAGTTATTTGGAATTGATCCTAATGCTGTTTGTTCTCAATCTTCTGGAAAAGGCTCAACGACAACTTTTGATTCAATCGGACTATATTCTTCAACCGTTCCTGTGTCAAATTAGTAAGATGATTACTTTATGACATAAGAATGTGCTATGCGAACATGAAGATACAGAACTGTATTTACAAGCGTCGATTGTAAATATAATATAATAGGCTATCGCTTACCTACATGAAGAAAATAATATATATACCGGTGTTTAAAAAGCATTGTTAATTTAACTGACGCTTTTTCTTATATTTCACAGTGATTATTGCTTTAAGATCGTTCTACTTGGAGACTCCGGAGTCGGAAAATCATGTCTTATGAGACGTTTTTCTGTAAGTATGAAAATATTATTTTTATAGGCTAAAGCTGAATATTGTCATTCCTGATAGCAAAGCTTTAGCATTACATTGTCATAATGTTAATATTCTTTATAGGACGATGTCTTCTTGGAAAATATTCAATCAACCCCTGGAATAGATCTAATTCGGAAAATTGTCATTATTGGAGGAAAGACTGTACACCTTATTGTTGTAAGCTAATACAAAAACTGAGATAACAAGTTGTAGATACACTCACGTAAATTATGTAAACGAATAAATGAATCATGTGAATTTTCGACTGATTATAGTGGGATACTGCTGGACAGGAAACATTCAATTCTATAATCTCCACTTGTGTCCGGGATGTTCAAGGAATAGTTTTTGTTTATGATTCCACAAAGCCATCGAGTCTAGATAGCATAACGACATGGGTGGATTTTGCCAATACCTATGGTCCTAAAGATACAATCAAAATCCTTGTAGGAAACAAAACGGACAAAAAGGACAAAGATGCTATCAGTCCGAATTATGCAAAGGTATGGAACAAAGAAATAATCATTTCGAAATTTAAATTAAACTAGGAAAATGTAAATTATGTAAACCATTTCTAGTTTCTATATCAGAGTGAACAAATCTTTTTTAGTATCTTGTAAACTTTAACAAGCTTTAACTTTACTAATCTTTAAGGAATAATTAATTGTTCTACAAACATTGTAAAAAATATACGACAATTTTTCTTTAGGCGGTTGCTGAATCAATGGGCATGTCTTTCGTTGAAACATCTGCTAAGGACGATTTGAATGTAGAAACTGCGTTTAGAATCTTAACAGGCAAAATCTTGGAGAGTGAATGGATATTGACACAAGTAAAAGACAAGGACAAATTACGATCCTCAACTATTCGTCTTGATGATGATACAATGAACAATGAAGACTCAGGTTGTGCTGGATGGTTTAAAAAAAGTTTCGATAACGCTATAGACAGTATCACAAAAGGACTTCGGTATTTGGGGCTTGATGTGTAACGTTTTTTTAAATTGTGCTTTAATATCCGGTTTAAAGTAAATAAAATTATAAACTTATGATATTGATTTATAATGTAAATTACGACAAAATATATACAAGATAAAATTTATAAACGTGTGTATAATACTTCTTTCCGCCAAACTTTTCATGTCTTTATTGTGATTACTGCAAATAACATAACATTTTAGCCTTTAGACCACTTATTTCCGTGCAAGAAATAAAACCCAAACCATACATTGACCAATTACTTCTAGTGTCTAGTTTAATTAATACAATATTCATCTTCATTATGCAAGTTAATATATATCAATGTCGCTTATGCAAGCGAATTAATGAACACAGTAATATTCCAACGCAATCCATGTTGAATTTCATATAATTATTGAGTGTTTATAGTTTATTTTATCACAACTAACACAAGTACATAAAAGGTAAGTACTTTCCTTTGTTCACTTTCGTTTGTTTGTTGTTGGTTTATTTATTATTTCGCCAATTTCGTGACGAAGAATTAGCTTAACGAGAAGCTCTACTGTCTTGATATACTGACTTCGGAAGAATACGGAACACAGTTCTTTGATTTCATGCAAGCGAGAAAATAATAAATATTAACTTGAATTCTCAAAAAGATGAGTCATACCTATGAGCAATCAAATACCTCCCCATGTTTAGAAAACCATGTCACACGAGATTTCATGTATAATTTTCTTTAGATCATTGTATTTTATGGTTAAGAATTTAATTATTTTAAAAATTAGATAATTTTATCTTTTGTGATATATTCAAAGTGTTGAGTAATTCCTACTTTGATACTTTGCATGTTTTTTGAAACATTACCTTTAAATTCAATGGCTACACCTCATGGTTGACGTTATGGAGAGCATGATCAAGAGAACGATAGAAAACATTTGGCAGAGATGAGTAGTGACGCTGCGCTCTGCTATCAAAGATGTCTGCTTTTGGAACAGAATTGATTTGTAATTATAAAGATGTTGATGGGAAGTTCGAAGCTATTGGCACAAAGCAACAAAGAGGAAGAGGATGGATTTAAAAAGTCAATCGAATCGAATCGCGGGATGAAATAAATCTCAGAACTCCACGGACGCTGGACCATTACGGACTTTACGGACTTCTGTTACTTTCTGCCTTTCTGCGGGTCACGTTCATTGATTGCTGGAATTCTCTGTGTCACTGACTCTTT
Organism: Pogonognathellus flavescens; assembly: GCA_019776165.1. Lineage (NCBI taxonomy): Eukaryota > Metazoa > Arthropoda > Collembola > Entomobryomorpha > Tomoceridae > Pogonognathellus > Pogonognathellus flavescens. The sequence continues at coordinate 24,419 of JABASD010000304.1, read as the reverse complement.
TACCGTTTTTAACGAAATTTCCAATTTCAGGTTGTAACATTTCTGATCCTTATTTTTAGATATTTAAGTTCGGGGTTATTGTATAATTATTAGTAAACTATTGTATTGACAAGTGTGATTGATGAATGATATATTATTATTCGTATTATAGTTAGAGCTTGTAAGTGTAATCTAATAGTATCAACTGGGTTTTTTGCACATTTTGCAGGTGTACATTTGGGAATCAACAAATAGACAGCACACTACTAACCATTACTCTAAATTCTAAATTGCTTCCACAGATATTTAACATTTATCAGAACAACTTGTCCTAATTCGAAAAAAAACAATTAAGATGGGAAGAAAAATCCTTAAACACAAGGCATTTAAGAAAGCAATTCCGAAAGGATCTGATGTTCCAATGGACACGGAATTTAATTGCCCATTTTGCAATCATGAAAAATGTTGCGATGTGAAATTGTAAGTGTACTTTGTTCATAAATTCCAAAGAAATAATTATAATATAAAATAGGTTTGTAGTGGATACAATATATATATATATAATTTAATAGCGAAGAATGTTGATAATATATTTTGAATTTACAGGGATGTTTCTAAACACATTGGCCGTATATCTTGCAGAGTGTGTACGGAGTCTTTCCACACACGCATTCATAATTTATCACATCCTGTTGACGTTTATAACGACTGGGTTGACGCTTGTGAAGAGGCAAATAATTAATCAGAAACTTCTGTTGGAACATAAAAAATAATTTAATAAAGCTGTATAAGTTAAAGATGTCGGGGGTGCCCTTGTTATGATGACAAATTCTGTAAGTCATAGTCTGTGTATTACTACAATGATATAAATAATAATAATTAGTGTAATTTTGATATAATGACAGACACCAATTAATCAATTTGCATATTGATCTTAATGTGTTAATTGTTATATGGAAGATACATAGAATAATATACTTAGCACATTATATAGAAGAATGAAGGAATAAAATGAATTGAGAGATCTTGTAAATTATGTAACATCTTTAGTATATTTTATTTTAGTGATTTTTGCATTTAACTAAACTTAACCATTAGCTTTATCATTCATTCTCACTTTCACTAAAAATTACCTAAGGAAGCTTCCCAAAACGGAAGGCTTATTAAAAAATTAATTCTATTAATTAGACCTGCATCGCATACTAAATCTCTATACCCAATGACGTACCAATGGGAGCATTGGGGGTACGTGACCAAAAATTAAGAGGAAGGAGTTTTTTCCGCAAAAGTCCCAAATTAGCCTACTACTGTGGCCCTATTTTGCAAATATTCATGGATTGAATGACCCATAATAATATGAAGTTCGAATTCAAAAATGTATATGTTATGCATGTGCTGCAGTATTGTAGTGCACTTACAACGGAACATGTGTTGTATACACGCATTCGCCACACTAGTACAAGTTATTAGTATTTTTTCTCAATCACCGTTGATTTATGCTAACGATAGGCTGACCATGCTATGCTTTCATGAATAATCCAGCATTTTCATAAAATGTAAAGAAAACGCATACATATTTAAATATTTACATTACAATGGCTTACCTTTATCTTACCATTACCATTATCTAAATTATCTTATCTATCTATACCTTCTTCATCTCTATTTATTAAGTAGTTAATTTTGAGAAATATGCAATTCGAAAAATTCTCAATATTAGTTAAATGTTGTAATCGTGATGAATCTTTATTTAGAAACACGTTCACGTTCGCTTTAATCTAGCTGGATTTTCAAAATAGAGAAAAATTCATGCATCATTCATGAATGCAAACAAAACCATGAGCTAGTCGGTCGGACGCTTCTTCATTTCATTATCAGTACTATCATTCTTATTACGCTCCCATCACGCACAATCCCACATGAATCGGCTTGTTTGTTTTGCATTCTTGTGGTAGAGGTGAATGAAATCATTAAATATTATACTAAAATAATTGTTTTCGTCAATTCCGGATGCAAATACAGGCAGCAGAAGGCTTGGTTATTACCTCTCACTTTAACTCAACTGTCTTAGATATAATATAATACATTTTTATTTTAGTTTGCACAATAATCTCTCACAAAATTAAATTAGTGTGTTAGCATTAGCTATTAGTAGTCAAAAATTTAGTTATTTTGTATTTAGTCTGTCTGTATAGAGTTTGCAAAAGCAAACACAAAAATCCATTCGTTTAATTATACATGTGGCATTTTTGAACTAGACTGGATACTCACGGGACTGAAACTGGACAACTGACCTGACCTCCAGACCACACTTTTCTGCTGAATTTCGTTCATTGTTGGTGTAGAACTCCATAGTTCACAGTGTCCACCTCAATAACTCAACAATGTACTATTGTAATATTTGCGGAGGGGCTCAAACAGGTAGGTCATAATTAAAAACTAAACCAACAACCAACGTAAACCAATTTAAAAATTTATATACAACAAATACCATAAAAATAGTGTAAATATACAACGAAAAATCCAGTTATAATTCTAGAATTCTAGAATTCTAGTATAAATAAATGATGATTCAGCATGCAACATACATGCATTATTGTAAGAAGTTTAGGAATGGGATTAATTGTAATGAATGTAATTTGATGATGTAATATGAACGGAGAAATAATTATTAATTAATAAGGGTCCTGTTGTATTCCATTATTTTATGCCTATATTAACATAATATTGCGCGAATTGCATGTTTAGGTATATAATGATTCAAAAATGTATACTATTTTAATTTGTTCAAGGTGTCCGTGTAAGGGATCACTTCGTTATAACAGTGAAAGGACATTCATTCCATTTCTGCTGCGTTAAAAGTATGCTGGACATAGGTTACAACATGTGCGTTCTCATTATACAGCTTGTAATTTCTAGTACACTATTTTACATAATTACATATTATTTTTTTACATCCATGAAAATTGAAATATTTTGCAGGTGCCCTGTTTGCGATGAAGACATAGGTTTCCATAATTTGTATCCAGTTGCCAGTGGTCCTTCAACATCTCTTGCTTCTCACAGACCATCCGATCCGTAAGATTCCGACTTTAAAATATTACTACTGTCAAAATAGAAATAATGGTTTCCAAATTATAGTTCTTTCTTATGTATCGATGTTTTTATATTATCTAAGTAATGCATGTACATGTATAATTAATTATACTATTTTAATTTTTACTGATCACTATTAACTGCAATTGGGTTGCAAGTTTGCAAGTACCTTAGAATTGTTTTACAGTACAGATTGAGAGGTTTACATAATGTAAATCAAGTTCTTGTAAGATGTGACGATTTAGTTTGAAATAATGTACAAGTTCATGAAACATTTTCAGGGATTACACCTTTAAAATTGTTATGCTTGGAAATGCAAGTGTGGGGAAATCTTCTATTCTTCACCGTTATGCGGTAAGTCGCAAGGTAATATTATGTCGTAGTCCAAGTGACCCAAGTGACCCAACACACCAAGTGTAAATTGGTCTAGTTCTTTAGACCCGATTTCTACTTTACAATTTCTTTCAGCCCTGTACTTTGACCCTGAAAAGTGCACCGTTAGTTCCAAATTTTTCCCCACACATACAACCTACAACCTTGCTTCAAACATATTCATGCATGACCCTTTAATTTAGTTTCTGTTTTCATAAAATACAGTATACAACAAATGAAGGTTGTAATCCCATTGAATCTACATGAGCATTGAAAGGTTATGCATGAATAAGTTAAGGAAGAAATTCAGAAGAAACAACCAGTGCACTTCCAAAGGGTCAAAATAGAGGGCTAAGGGAAATTGAAATTCTGGTCTATAACGGGCTAGGCTAGGTTAGGTCAATGGTACACTTGACGTGTTGGGTTGGGTCACACGGACTACAACATAATATGCACATGTATTTATGCTGATACATTTGACATCCTAATTACTTAACTTTCTTGTAAAAAGACCGTAGCAGTGAGCTATCAGATCAGAGGTCTACTGCTCATCTCTCTGTATTATGTTATATTTATTTTATATTTCCAAGTCAGTTGGTCACTATTGCCATTCCTTTCACTTCACTGCTAATTAGAAATACCTTGATATTATAATGACAATAATGTGTACTAAATGTGTTTTTGTTCAGGAGGATAAATTTGACTCCAACCTCAGCAATACTATAGGTTGCGATTTGGTAAGTCTAGTATGCCAAAATGTTCTGCCATGAATTACTATACACATCTCATGTAACTATATCCGCATTATGAACATTATCTCAAATCTTCCTCACAAAAACTAATTACGTATTTTATTTTGTAGCGAGTTAAGACTATCAATGTGATGGAAAAGCGAGTCAGATTAACTTTGGTATTGAGTTGCTTATTTATTCAGTGTATAACAATTATTACTACACATACACAACTTAAAAAGTAATAATGTTTAAATTAATATGTCTGATATTTTCAGTGGGATACTGCTGGGCAAGAGCGTCACAAGGCCCTGGTGGGGAGCTACATGAGAAACGCTGATGGAATTGTTATGGTTTACGACATAACTGACACAGCTTCGTTGCACTCCATGGAAGAGTGGAATGAGTTTACTGAACGTTATGCAGAGAATGCGATCAAGATATTGGTTGGCAACAAAATGGATATTTGGGAAAAACGAACCATTGAAGCGTTTCACGGAGAGGTATGATTCCTCGTTTTTACATAAAGAAAATGATTGAAGAAAATAATCAGTAGGACATTTTTAGATATTCTTGTACTTCTTAAATGTAGGTTGTTGCGCAGCGGTTTAACGTGCCATTTTTATTGACGTCTGCCAAAAACGCTTATAATGTGGATGTTGTGTTTCAAACCCTAGTCAAGCTTGTTCTGGAGCGTCGACTTTACATGGACAATACAAGACAGTCCGCTGGACCAACAAATACTGGCCGTTTTCCATCGATTAAGCCATTTTCCCTAAAAGGTTTCAAAAAAGACTCGAAGAAACGATTTAAAAAATCCAGCTGCTGTAATTAAGATTGATAATAATGTGTTTCTCAGTTCATAGTATCATTTCACACCACGCACGCCCTGATAAAATGGATTTTTCCAAAGAGTTAACATATCAAATTGTGAGTTTTCGTTTTTCTTTCAATTAGTAAGTCAATGTTCCTGCAATTACAGTATAGTATAACATTACGGATAAATACATATAATACTTATATTGTAGTGATAGTTTAATAGTTTCGTCGAATAGAAATAGAGTATTTAGAATTTAATATTCAAGCTAGTGCTAAATGATCCTTATATTCAACTTACTATAAAAATATAATTACGTATTTTAATTGTTAGTATATAATGGTATATACTTCATTTCATACGGTATGATTGTTTACATTTTCGCATAGATATCCGAATAGGCTTTGTATGTTTAAGACAAATAACTTCATTTAGGATATTATATTTGATTGTAAATGAATGAGATGCTTTGTGAACAGTATAAATATAATGATTCGTAGTACTTAGTAATAATTCCATTTGCTCAACTGACAATGTTAATGTTTATTGAGTTTTCATTTGTTACAAATATTTCACACATTATAACATTGTACAAACTTCACAACTATATCATACATCACATGCTTATTTACACACATCACGTACATGCTTGCTTTTCGTTCACTTATATGTCGTTTCATATGAAATGTCCAACATTATGGGAGTTAGGTACCTTGCACATACATTTGTATCGATGAATTACACAACTGACTCAACCCCCAATCTCCACTGAAATAATGAAGTAAGTTTTATGCGTAGCTACCTTTGTATTGCAATTGAGTATAACAGTCAAGCCACCACCAATAAAATACGCCGTATCCAGGAACCCAGAAAGAAGTGTTATACTTATAATTCAATTAGGTGCTTCAAATGCACCAAACGCTCAAACTACATAACATTCCTCTGCACATTTTCGAAAATATAAAATTCACTTATTCCTCACACTTCACTCAGTATTATATCAGTTGTATCTGTATCTCTATCATACCGCTTTTTGCCTGAATAGATTTTTAAATGGCAAAAGATTGTCATCGCACGTAACAATGAAAATTCCCAAAGCCCCATTAGAAAATGTACATGTATTCAGTAAACTTGTCCGAAGTGGCATTTGTTACTTTGTAAATGCACACGCTACTTTAATTTGCACATAACATGATCGTATATAATAAAGTAGATCATTTTCTACTATGTGTATCATAAATATAAGATATAATAATAATATACTATAAATTATATTAATACGTACTTGATAAACTTTTTGGTTTTCTCAATAGGAGTTTATATAAATGGTTGTAGTTGTTTACTGCTTGACCTGTTAATGACAGCTAGGTACTCTTGTCATTATTCTAGACACAACTTTTTTAACGATACATGAGATGATGGCAAAATAAAAGTGACCATCATCAATCATATCATGATGTTTCTCAGAAACCTCATCAAGTCTTGCCAATAATGATCAATTATAAACTAAGGCTTCTCTACTGTAATGTAATTCCGTGTACGTAATAATGTAAAGATTCATGAGCATAACTGAACTGAGTCCTAAATAGCATAAACAAAAGCATAATTAATTATCATGAAAAAACGTTATTATCTATTCTGTGTACTGTATATATACCGCAGTGGTGCATAGAATGCATTATGTATGTACTGGTATTGGAAACTGACTACTAACATAAAAGCGTCGTTGGAATCAGAAGTCGCGTTGGACAAAGGGACTAAGGGTCCATGTGAAAAGCGTTAAGAATTCAAAAAGTAAACTGTATTTAAGTACATTGAATTGAAGTGTACACATGCATATAAGTGAGAAGTGCAAGACTGTGAATGTAACTTTAAAATAAAATAAAATTCGTCAGTACGGACTTTAGAGTCTTTATGACCTATCTGTTTGCTTATAGTTCATAAAAAGTATGTTATGCGCAGATGGAATTTTAATAAAAACTTATCATTATCGTCCGTAGTCTTCTTAAGCAGTACCTTAAATTAATGTAAATCGGAGTTAGCACGTTAGAACTACATTAATGAGTTGAGAAGTATGTCCAGTTGAAAAACATTATTTTCGTAAGAACCAGTAGACCGAGAAATCGCTAATTCTTGGAAGTAGTAACTGATAATGTGTTTTTTGACCGATTCATTCAATTTCCAGACATATTGTTGTTTTGATAAGTACAAGATTACTCATTTATTACACCATATTCGCCATAAAACTATACAAACTGTTATAATGTATTAATGTTTCGGCAATCATTAAGATTAAGAAGTGGTTCCTAATCTCTAGCAATAAAAATGACTTACATCAGTTGAGACGTACGGATCACTAATACCTAGTAGATAATACAGTAGTGTTTAATCCAGGGGGTACCATATGCATTTACTAACAAGTAAATTGTAAGTATATCTTACATTTTTACGCTTTTTTGGCTAACTTACTACACAACACAGACATGATAATATGAGTAATTTGACCCAGACAGACGGAAACCCAGACAGACATTCCATAAATTAGTCTGTGACATTTGACATAGCAATCCGACGATGAACCAGTCATTTAAGCCAAGCAGTCTGCTAATTTCTTTGCTTTAAAGGACCTCTACCACAACTTGCATTGCGTTTTAGCTTCGTATGCAATTTTATGGATTTCATAAGGACTGTGAACTTTGTAGGCTAGGGTGGGATAATTTATGTTATTGTTGATGACTTGAAATCAAAGATAAGAATGTTATGTATGATGTGCTCTTAATAAACATTTTTTTGCAGTCAATTTAGAAAGTAATGACAGCTTGTTCTAATAATAGTACAGCATTTCAGAATTCCATAATTTATAATGCATTCCATGATAGAATTCTGGACGATATGGAGAGGGATTGACAGGGTTCATTTATTCAAAATGTTTAACGAGGAAAACAAAAGAATGTTCATCCGTTTTGCTGAAATGTGGCATAAGAAAGCAATTTGATGTTTTCGATTACACATATACAACATAAAAACCACATCGATGTATGTAACCAAAAATGAAAACTCAATCAGGATTTTCAGTTTGTTCACACTTGAGGTTTTATTATATAGTAATCAGTAATCGTTTACGCTTCCGATCCTAATAGTTAAGTCACTCTTATCAATTATAATTAGTTAGAATGTGACCATAAGGTTTCGATTATATATAGGGTTTTGGAGATGAAGGATGAAGAAAGGCCGGATAACCGCAACTCAAAAACATTTAGCACAGGTACAGAACAGATGAGACATTTGAACAGTTCTATTGCTATATGTATCAATGGGGAAATAGAAATGCGAATAGGATTGCAACATGAGATGAATGGGGAAAATGAGAGAGCCAAGGGTCTTTTTACGAGCCTTTGTGGAATAATTTGGCCACACTTTAATTTCCCTTTGCTTCGGTTCCCCATTACCGGTACTTGGTTCTGTTAAGTTTCCTTTTACTTATGGCTACAGTCAACTCAACAGTAGCTGTTGTGTGATATGATGTGAAATAAAGTAAAGTAAACTGAAATAAAGGAAAGGTAAGTATGAGTGTAGTAATATGGGTATAAGTTAAGTATCCGTAGAAAGTAGAGACAGACAGGCAGCCATGAGTAAAGTGTAATGTAAAAGTAACTTTTATATAAGCGAAACGAGGCAATTCTTCTCTTTTTTGTGTTTGTCACAAATCGTATCTCTGTTATGGTCGTCGTTTTCGTTTTCATCTGTCTGCCACTAGCTGTTTGATGCAAAAAGAGCTTTTCCAATTCATCCAATTTAACTTCGGTCATATAATACAACATTACATTACTGAACTGACTCAAGAAAAAATAGAACAGCAGGAGGACCGCTATAGAGTTACAAGCTTTCCCTTTAATTCCGGGTCATGTCCTCGTCAATCCGATGGATTCTACGAGCTGCAACAGAATTTCACAGCAGAAGGATGTCTACCTTTTATGTCCACTTTGGTACTGAACCTCGTACTCTTCTCAGCTCGTTACAATTTACGCTGAGCGAAAACACTATGAATTTTGTGTAGGAAGTAAAAGCAAGACTACTACAATCATAATATGTAAGTAGTAAGTACCTGAAGAGAGTAGAGAGGCAAATAATAATAGTCTCTAAATCTCACTCTGCCTCCACTCCACCACTGTGTTTAGAATTAAAGTTCTTTCTTAGGATCCAATCCATGTACTTTGCCTCTTCTTATGGCATCACGTAAATGAAGTATAATAAAAGTGTATATTTTACAGACTGTTTCACTTTCTAGCTCCATTCTTCCAAGGTAGTACATATTACAGATTGAATCATGCGAATATTTCCATTTAACCTCAACTTCCACAATCTACTTTTCCGGTTCGACAAATTGCTCAGTATAGAAATGAAAAGAATCGTCATACTTATTGCTTTTTATAGAAACAAAACATGACCTAGTAACTATAATAATCAACTCTAAACTGTATGGGTATAAATAAGGTAGGGTTTTACTTCCTATACATGGAATGTCATAATATGTAACGAACTATTATTGTACTGGTATAAATGCATGTGATCCAACCCGAATCTATTTTCTCGTACGTCAGGTTCAGGTTGTCGTAAAACTTACCTACTCGTCTCGTAATCGTGACAATAACAGTCATACACTTAATGGGGTTTCCAGATTTAATGATTTTTATATTATTTGTAGCATAGAAGTGTAGATACATAATCCAGCAGATGACTGCCATTTATACACGAATTCAAACAGACAGACACACAATTGAATGCTTCACCGGAAGATTTGTGATATAATCATCATGTTTATATAGATAATATTAACTAATGATTTCTTGGCGAACGAATGAGTAAGCATATAGTAAACAATAAGTTACACTTTCTATAGCTGGATGCGTTTCATTGCTAAACTGCCTATGCACCCTCTTTCTTGGGATATTATAATATACAATTTTCTCACGTGTGTATAGATTTTTGTCTATAAAGGTTTTTTAGATCTAAAATTTAGCTTAGAACCAATGGAAGAATTTATGTAAGCCCCTATACCTGAAACCTGAGTACAAAAATTACAAAATAACAAATCCATGTTGAGCAAATGACATTTTAAGACATTTTTGTTGAAACACAGCAGAAAATAGTTTTTGCTTTCACATTTAGTTGACACCACCGGTAAAATAATATGTGGATCAATATTTTATTTGTGAATAGAGTTTCAATAGGTAGTCTCCACTGTTGTCCATGATTAATACACTTATTTCGATATTCGTTAATAGCTTACAAGCAAGGAGAATTTTGAATATTTATACTACTGTGTTTATTATTGCTCATCGGAGGGTATTGTTAAGTTTACTCAGAGAGATGATGAAATTACAAATAATATTAATCTACATTGTCATTTTTGGTGTACAAAGGTCGTATTTGAAAATGACAAATAAAAACTGTCTGACTACGTTTAAGATTATAAAATCTGAATTTATATGTTGTACATTTGTAAACCATTTCATTTGTATTCTTGTGATGCAGTTTTGCAGTAGTAAATTAAATTAGTAAAAGGTTACATTCGGCTAGCGTATCTCCGTATGTTTTTATGTCGAGTGCATCACGTTGCTAGTAAATGATGTACTAAATTAATTATACAAGTAAAAAACCAACACCTGAATCGAAATATATAAAGCGTGTACCATTTAAAAATGTGAAAAAGGTATACAGATATAAAGTGTGTACCATTTGAAAAATGAGAAAAAGGTAAAGCAAGCCAAGCCATCTGTATGTATCACTTAGACAGATTTACAAGGAACTGCCTAATTTAATTCAATTAATTCCTTAGAAAAGGTGTCTGTAACGGATAGACTTCTGTGCGGTTATTTCAATCCAAAGTCCGATTGATGTATCCAACTTTCGAACTGCAGCCACATGTGTACAAAAACTGCAGTTGCAATTGAAAAGTACGTATAGTGAGAAATTGCCTTTTTGTTACTGACACTTATGCACTACCTTTTATTCTCGAGAATACCCTTCATTGGTTTTTTATTTTAGTTTTGTTACAACATCTTGTTATAGTCTGTTATACTAATAGTTAATAGAGTACATACATATTATTATCATAATAATGGGCCCAAGAGTTTTCTTGTGCCACTAAGTTAATACTTTTGCTATATTGGGATAAGGCAATTAAATCCGGTCATGGTATTAAAATCCAGGGGCAACTCGGCCATTAAATACAGCTCTTATGGAGAGATTTCAATCTCCTCCGTCATAAAATATAGGTGTAATAATCTTCATTGCGAAAATGTTTTTACGAACACACTTTACGACTTTTACCTTTTATTACTTCGGCTTCACTGACTTCACTGACATCACATCACATTCTACATATCAAACATAAACTCTGCACACTACACTTGTCTAAGTCCTACCAACTCCTGTTCTTTCACTATACCAATATATACAAATAGCCAAAGAAATAATAATAATATTTTCTATAACTTTATTCCTAAGAGCTGCATGCACTTTAATTGCTTATTTATTTCTAAAGCTATCATTCTATATTCCAGTATGCCGTGGTAAAAATTGTGGTTCACTTTGCCCATAATACTTCTATAAATTTTGCATTGCATTGCATATTGCATTGACCAAATCTCATTAGGTACTAAAAAACTAAAACCGAACCAGGTCAAGTCAAACAAAATTCACACACGGAAAAAGATATTCCTGTCAAAAATTTAGTGAGCTACACACATGATTGATTATCTATTTATCTTTCTTTTTGCGGAAAGTGTAAAACAATAATCTCACACAATCCATCGCAAAACAATCTTAACTTCAAACACGTGTAACAATTAAAGCATCGAATTTTTGTTTTCAACCTTGCCTAGTTCAATGTGAATTGTATTGAACATCGTACCACATTAATGTGCATGTAAACGCATATCGTAGAAGGAAATACGTGCATTTGACCTTACTTATACATACAAACTCAAAGTAAGTAATAAGTATAAGTATAACAGATATAAAAGGTAAAAAGTATGTACAATTTTCTATAATCTGCCGAGCACTTGTGATAATATGATATGATGCTCATAAAATGCAGAAATGTTGCACATTACTTTCTTTCGCACACATATCGCAAAAAGAAGCGATGTATCTCAAGTGCCACGCTTTAATGATTGCGAAGATTGTGAGTGTGTGTGGCTTAATTGGATGTGTGCAGTTGATCAAGACTTTATGCGTACACGTGTACGCATCGTAACCTTTGTTTTCTTCATATACAATGTATCGACAAAAGATATCTCTTTACCTGCACAAGCAACTTTGCGTTTTGTTTCAAGTTCATCTGCAGTTTGCCAGCATAGCTGGCAATAGTCCTATACTTATGGTGCATCATGAATCATAAAGCCAATTGAATGATGGATGGGTACTGCAATTTCAAGTTTGCTTTACCTGCACTATTACAGCGTATGTGCACAAATTGTATAATAGAAATACATTAAGGGAATTCGCATAGTACAAAAGAACGATCACTGTTCACAGTTCAACTCAACTACCTTGAAAATTGTTTCATTTCAATTTCCCATCGCATCCCTCATCTACTATAACATGTTACTCTATACTAGAGTTCTAGTAAAACACTAGCAATAAAGTGTAGTTATCTTCTAGTTAGGTTTGCATTGCATGTTGCATAGAAACATGTGCTGCAACAATGCACTGGCATACCTTATCAGGCCACATACATATAATAAACGTTTACAACGCCAATAGAAACTAGAAACATGCTTTGGTCGGCTAGATTTCTGCAGCAACATTACTAACTAAGATGCAACTGTTGTGTGTAAAACGAAAGTGGTACATCGGTACATACTTGTGCAAAAATGCAGTCATTGTAAATGGCACGCCTTATATATGTATGTAGCTTTTGTACTAATGCATGAGTAAAATCAAAATTCAAGGCAATTAAAGGCAACTTTGTTTAGGAACGACTTGCCTTGACTGCTGGAATAGTAAGGAATATGTAAATAATACCTTTCGTAACTATGTATTAGATTGGCCATGTAAAATAATAATATTATGACCGCTCATGTATATTATGCCTGCACGTGCAAGTTTTTTCATATTAAATATTATACCATGTACACCTTTAATGGTGTAAAAATGCCTTTGGAAATAAATTTTATCATTTCTCATACAATTAATAGTTGCATGGAAGAGCAATTGAATAAACTTTATCAGAATTGTAACTCCTGAGTTTAACTGACCTTGATGACGCACATGCTGCCTTAACCTGCTCTTATACAATGTAGCATGATGTACCAAAGTATATTACCCCATACAAAACGGGTTTTATGTCAAGATAAGAATTGTTTCTAGAAATACATACATTGTATGTGCAATAAAATGCAACTTGCAGCTACCACACAATATACATTGTGTTTATAATTAGCACAACTGAATCTAAGATACATACAAGAGCTACAAATAATTATTAGGAATATACTTACAAGAAATCCATTTTTTCTATTTCTAATCGTTTAGGGAAGTTTGGATGAGCTAGCAATACCTAACCTAGTACCATCAAATGTTATATAATCTCACAATCAGATCCGTTTTTTCATGTACACTTTCAACCGGAATTGTATGCAGGTATCAATTAAACTAATTGTAAGTTAAAAAACTCCTACATAGATTTAACTTTGTAAATATCCATCAAAAGATCATTTAAAACAGAATGATGCTCGTGTTGAGTAAGACCGGTATTCCCCAAAGAGTTCAATTAGCGTCGGTGTTTCTCTGTTACTATGCATTAAAAATGCTCCTGTGGCACAGATGACATTTCTGATACACAACTCAAAACTAAAACATTTACTGCATTTTCAGAGCCAGCATTGCATGCTGTAAGCAACACGCACTTGCAATATATATAAAGATCTAATGTTAAAATGATTTATAAAAGAAGTTGCCTTTATCGATATTATTTTACAGCGTAACCGAAAGTATTACAGTTGAAAATGTACATTGCTACTGTTTGCTGTATTGTATATTTCATGTATAACGTTTGGATTCACACAGAGACTTCTTTGTGAACGGTTTTGCAGGTTTTTTTGCCTTAATGCTTTTTTAATTTGGTAATGGTCCCTGTGTATTTTCTGCACATAGGTAATACTATTATACCTATCCATACATCCATACTCCATACACTAGTAAAATATTGTAGAAGTTATCGCTTTAAATATTTTATCGCAAAATATTACACCTACTATAGCTTCTACTCTATGTACATGAGTTGAGCACATTAATTTTATTACTGCAACTAAATCACAGTAAAAAGTATTTTATAGTGTAGCATAATATATTTCATTGATAGGTAAAGTATGTTTAACTTCCCTCTACACTGATTTCATTTGAATTGTATGAAATATATAGTGCCCTGGCCTGGTAGCAATTCTGTTTGACCTCTTGTTCGTAATCACGCAAGTTGGAAAAATATAACTTTTAATATAAGTAAGGTAGCAATAATATAGCAAAACGAATGAACTGAAAGATTAAAGCTCAACGTATAATAAACCCATGGTTACATTCAGGAAAGAATATAACTGCCAAATCCCTACAGTTCAAGTTATACATTATTACCATACAAAATGAAATGGATTATTTATTTCCAAAAACGATAGGTTTAGAAAACTTCTTGTTACATACGCGTTTACACTTACTATTGCTGTTCCTGTTATTAAAAGTGCAACTTTTATAGATCACATGGTGAGTTACATAAAAGCCTGGTTTGTACTTATATGTTCGAGATTGAAAGCAACTCACCATGAATTAACAATCTATATAGTAATATAATATAAATGCTACTTAAGACTAATCCTACTTCGGTTATAAGAACATTTATAGCTTTTCTTCATTTACACTTACACTTGCATTCATATGAACATGAAAAACTGACTTTACATTGCTGAGAATGTGTATAAAGTGCAACAAAATAGGTATAAGCTCGTAAAGTCTTGAACTTGAATCGAAACTGTTGCTATGCTGTAAGTGAAGAGTCATGAAGCAATGATATGGAACACGGTGGTTAAAAACCTTTTGTACTACACACATAAATACCTATACAAATGCACTAAATAAATACCTACGCCAGATACTTATACAGATACAACTCTGCAAAGTAATAAAAGTGTGAATCGTGATCGGAAGGCATTAAAAAGGTTTCCCTGGATTTCATTTCACAAAACTGTTTCTAACTGCTAGTTTAGTTATTGCAAAGAATTAAGTACCGTGTGTGATGGGGCTGTGTGTATAAAGATATAAAGACAGCGCACTACTCATTGTATTGTAACTTACAGTGTGTTAGTGTAATTGGCACACGGTTTGTTGAACATTTGTTGCAGAAACATGCATTCGCGTTTTACTTTGCTGCAGTACCAGAATTTGTTACGATGATGAGCTTACTTGGCCACTATTACTATAATATGATGCTATGGCTATGTATTACGGATACAAGTATTAGTGTAAAATATATTTATCTATATAAATGTAATATATATATACTTATATATCCATTACTGCATTATTCAAATCAAGATTACAACCCTGACCAACCACCACAAAGATTTTATGTTCTCTGATGCATTAATATGCATAGTACATTGGTACAGATACATTTACAGATTAATTTTACTACTTTTATGAGTGTAATGTTACGTAGGAGAAATACACCCCTTTCAAAGTAGATTTGTTGTAAGGAGGACTCTAACAATGCAATTAAATGTTGCTCGTATTATTTCGATTAGGTATTTATTGTTAGTTTAAGGTAGATAGACATTCATCTATATAAAATCTATAAGCAAGGAGAAATGTCTATATCGAGACCCAAACCGCATATAATTACCTGGATGTGTTTCTGTTAAATTAAAACTTGTTTTTATATAAATACATAACTACAATACAAATGGTCAGTTCAAAGTGCAAATATACACACAAGCGCGCTCAATTAGTAACACAATAAGATTGATCGCTTGTGCTCTTAAATCTTAACGTTACTGACGGTCTCCGTATGTGAGCCGAGGGAAATTGATACAATTACAAATTGCATTTTAGTTATCTAAAAATCTAATACTACATCAATAAGTATGTAGTTTAGCAATAATTGAATTCATGCTTTGATTTGTATTCATACACGAAAAAGGTGGATTCCTATATGTACTGCTGCAGTACTACTTAAACATATTTCCATTTAAAATATTCCACACTGATTCACATTGATCGTTCGTGGAAACAGATTATAGGAGAAAGAGTAAATATAGCGTACTAAGTGTTGCATTTCCTATAGACATGCAATTCCAATTACACATGTAACTACCAATTGCAATACAAAGTGCAGCTTTATAAATACATATTAGTATTATCAAAAGTTTCAATTTTTCCGTGCTACTGTTAGTAATGTAAAACTAATTATGATTGACAATTAACAAGTTTATTCCTTCATAATTTTTTTTAACTAGCAATTTTCAAGTTGGTTACTTGAGTATTTATCAATTATACATAAGTATTAATGAAAAATTTTACATTGCTATTGCTTGTTTTGTTAAGTACGCCTATACTACTTGCCCATAGCTTGCTTAATTCTTAGAAAACTTACTATTAGTGTGTCCGCGTGTGCAAATATCGATAAATTATATCTTCCATGCTTACAAATTTGAAACTGCAATGACTTAACTGATTATGTATCTAATTGTAGTAACTTTACAGTAGTTAATTTATAGAATTGTGGTTTTCTTTGTTTGCATTGCATACTTCTTACCTTTTGTATACTAATACTATTTGAGTGTAGATTTAAGAGCAGTTTTCCTTTATTTCTCTCTTTCTGTAGATTCAAAGACCTTTGCTTTGTAACTTTTGTGTTTCGTCCCTCATTATTATTATACTCCAGTACAAACTTTCGTAATACAATAAATGGATTCAGCAACATAATGCAAATCATAGTTTATAAACCGCAATTGAAGTCAATTCAGCAAAATTCTTTTACAACTCGCGTGAGATTGTTAGTCAAATAATGCAACTAGTATGTGCAGATAATGTATGGTTAAGCGTATATATTGTAGTGAGTATTGTAAATAGCATTATGCGATTGCAATATAATAATGTAAAGGTTGGCGGCTGCGATGGCATATGAAAGTTTATAATGGTTATGACTCGACTTGACTAATGTAGTGTGGACTTATTGTTAGTATGTAATATAATGTTCATGAGAATTGCTATGACTTGATCCTCGTCAGCGTTCTCATTGCAGGAGTTATGTAGGATAGAATTGGCTAAAGGTTTTTCTTTTTCTCTCTGTTACTGCACGACGGTCGGAGAGAACTCTTAGACATTAAAGGTATCCCATATGCAGTTAAAACAAGAAAAGAGAGACACAAAGTCATAAAACGACTCAGAAATAACGATGTGGGTTTCAATGTATTTTTGCACACTTTTATTAGCTTAGCTCAACCCCATGGCTCCGCTTTGCGAGACTCATCGCTTACAAATACCCAGGACACATGCTGCATGTGCATTTTCATGACAGGAAAACGTTCCAACTTGAAATGAGACTTGAGTCTCTAGCCGGGGACCGGGGATACAGAAATACTTTTATGTTACACTCACCAATTGTAACAAAATTGTATTAAATGAATTCACAAATATTTTACCTGTTGTAGTATTTGCTGTTTGTCCTCGACAGAACCTGCTGCGGAATAAAATTAATTACTACGATTGTACATTTTATTTTACACCTGAGAAAGCGTTTTTGTCTTGCATAACAAAGTATCTCCGTCCAGACAGAAAAATCGGCTGTAAAAATCTTTGGGTGTACGAAGATTATAATTATGCCAGAACTACAAATACTACAAAAAAATATGCTTGCAGGTAGGTAGACAGAAATTAAATATTCATTTTAACAACATCACACCACTGCTACGCACTTGTATAATAATAAATCCTCCAGACACCACACAAATAGTTTATCCTAGTGGGAAATGCATATTAAAGCAAACCCAGACTACTGATTCCAGGTATGCGTTATACCTACCTGCAATAATGTAAAATACTACGTAAGTAGGTACATATAAAACTAATTGCAACAGCTACAGATACAATGTATCTAAATGAGATTTAATGCTTCCATTATTGTAGTACACTCACTCGGTATTCATTTTTTATAATTTAGCTACCTACATAATGCTGCCGCTACTTTAAACAATTCAGTGTGAAAGAAACACTCGAAACGGTTCGGGTGTAATTGTATAAAATATAGTAGCTGTAATTGTAATTCTTTTTCTGTTCTTTAGTAACTCGATACTATTTCTACAAATAACTTTATTTCTGAAATCACCGAAGTGTATACAAAATGACAGAGCGGAAGGTTAAAACCGGCACACCAAAGAATCGGTGAAATGAAAACTGGGAATAATATACGTTTGAAGAAGTCATAGACGAAACCTTAAAAATAAGTAATTCATACCTGCCAACAACAAAGAGAATTGACTACCGTCATAACATTTTTGAAACAAGGAGATTTCTACAGTGGAAAAAGGTTTTTTCTTTGAAACACACACAAATCTCCGGTTGATTAAAAACAAAGATATTTGGTTGTGCTTTCCTCGAAAAAGAAAGAGACTCGTCTAGGGAAAGAATAGAAAAGTGTCTTTGTGAATTCCCGACTTGCATTTAATGTGAGCACATGGGCCGAGTCTTGGACAAGAAAAGTAAAGTTATGGTGACGGGCCTAACTAACTGAAAGAGACAGAGAGTAGTTAAAAAGAAGTTAAGCTTTTGGCAAAGGAGCAAAAAGTGATTCGCAAACCATATGTGCCACACAGAGAGACACTTTTGGAACTTTATGATATTCACTTACACTTTATACTTCAGCTCACACACGCAGACATATACAAACACCGAAGAATACATCATCGCAGCAGTTCCGCATAAGAGAAATACGTAAAATAAGGGAAAAAGTGATGAGATGAACTTAAATGAAATGGTGAAATCCATAAAGCAAAATGAACCTACCACAACCTCATCGTTTTCATTCCATACTACAGTTCCCTGTGATCATCCCATGCTCATTGTCAGTCTGCAAAGGGCCGTAAAAGCCAAAAATGGCCATTCATTTTGTTTGCGATGTTACTGTTCTCTTCTGCGGCTGTTGTCAAGATAGTTGCATATAAAGAAATTTATTAAGCTGTGAATTGTGTGAATTATTAATAGTAGTGCAACATTTCCCTTCTATATAACTCCATGTTGACACAGTGGACACTATCTTGTCAGTTAATGTAGGTCCGTGTATTATACTTTTAGCCGCACCCTCCGAGTCAGTAAAGAAAAGATAAAAGATGAATGACTCATTGTCAGAACCAAATGGCCCTTTCAATTCTCCCATTGTCACCCACAGAACTCTATTGTAGTCTTCAAGTACTTTTCTACATACTCGAAGAGAAAAATTAAATGTTTGTAAACAATTCTCTAATAGACAACTTATTATTCCCTATAAACAAAATGTTACTTGATAAAATTGCATCAACGTAAGTAAAAGGAAATGTTCCTATTAAAATTTCGTTTATATTCAGAATAAGAACAGTCGTTTCCTTATTCTATCTATAGTAATCCTTCCTTACATGAACAATCGCAATACATTCATTAATATTTTACCATACACAGGAGAATATATTATAATCGTTTGGAATTATTGCCAGTATCACATCGCATCATAGTTATAGGAATTCCTTTTCATTTCTTTTGCACTTTTGTACATAGGAATTGTTCGTGTAATGGTAGGAAAATTACGAGGAAAATTTTTAAAATAGATTACATAGACGAACTTACCTCAACGCATTCAGTTCGCACATTATCACCATTTCTCATCAATCTGCAAATGAAGAATGCATGCAAAAATATGTATGTACTAATTGTAAGTAGGTGGGATGTGCATGTTCAAATTTAAATAGCAATGACTTAGATTTAGTGGGGGAATTAAAAAAACTCGACTGAAGTTGGATGTGTTGGATACTTATACCTACTACCTGGGATGCTAATAGGCTTGCAAATTATATCACCACGTTATACTACACGTAAAATGGCACACATTACTGCGTTAATACCTAAAGAGCTGTAATAAAATTCTCGAATGCGATACACGGACCAGAGGCATGTGTTGTAGCTCACTAATAAAGGGAAGCGTATAGTGTAACGCTTGGATTTGAAAAAGTATTTTTTGCTTTTTCATAGCGTGGTTGCAAATCACCCTTTGGACAAGTTGTAAAAATGTTCGCAAAGCATTCACACACACGTAGAGAGAGATACTGTGCTAGTAATAATGCAATGTATGTAGTAAAGTGTGTGTAAACTATGTACATTCTGTATGCATACATACTTAGGAAAACGTTTGGCATTGTCGGTAATAGCAAATAGCAATAAGACTGCAGCAGAGAGAGAGAGAGAGCCCTAAAAGACAATTATACTTCGACTACACTGTAAAATCATAAAGGGGACAGAAAGAGTTTTAAAATTTTATGTCTTTCTCCTAATTACACGGTGCAGACATGGCTATAACTTGTATTGGTCGACACAATAAGGCAGGCTTTCTTAGCAAGTACATAGTAAGCGATGAATATACACACACAGTGTATATTCAATAAATTCATCTATAGGCTTAACACACATGTACGTGGTAGTATTAGCATGAAGAAATGTGTTTTTGCGAAATCCCTTTGAATTTGCTATGGAAGATTTATGTACTAGTAAAATACTACACAGTGTTATTATGTTGTATTGTGTGTGTGACTGTGTGAACGTCTATACTTAGAGACTCGAGAGAGAGAGATGAAATGAAATGCAGTTCGTTGAGTTCAGTTGCAATATGTTTCATTTATTGGCTTTGCAACCATGTGCAGAAAAACATTTTAAGTGTCCTCCGTCCTCCTCCCTTCCTTTTTCAATCTATTCAAGTCGCTTCATACTATTAGAATACAATTGTGCAAGTATATAAGTACTAAGTGTATTTATACAGGAATCTATATGCATAGTATCAGGTATATAAGGTATGTATTTATATTATAGGGACGAAGGAAGTTTTATTGACATGCAGTTTTTGTATCTCTGGTTGAGAGGAGATGAGTAAAGGAAACAACGTTCCTGTCCTTTAGACACTGTTATTATCCAAACCTAAAACTAACAAAACTATAAAGTAAAATCCTTAAGTTTAGAGCGATACTTAAATATTTTGTATTTATGCATCTCGAATTCTGGATGTACAGGCTACGAGCAACTGACTACATGAGATTCGTTGTTTTGCAAATTGCTTTTGTTGTGTACGATGCAATAGTTAATTGTATACAGAAGAACATAAAGGTGTGTTTAAGGAAGGATGAATTATTTACATGCACACCATTTTCGCATAATATTTTATTTCGCTAATTCTTCCTGTACAAACTGATAGTTGTATATAGTAATGGTAATGTTTTAACTGATGGCTTCCATTTTTAAATTGTTTTGTAGAGTAGACAAACAGTTTTTCTTTAAGACTATAAAATTCAGTATGAAACTTACTGGAGTGAGGTCGAAGAGGATGTAAAGGCTCCAGACAAAACTTTGGTTTTTTACAGACTCGGAATTTCTTAGTATCCTTTTACCAATAATATTCTTTACGCCAGTTTATTGTATTGTGTCTAGATGAATTTATAACTTATGTTGTAGAAACAGATAAGTCAGTCATCTTATAATAATGTAAACATAAATGAAGTCGAAATTAATTTGTGCATTCGTTCGTTATTTAATGTATTTACACTATATGGTTCCAAAAAATTAATTCGTAAGTCCACAAAAAACTTAATGAGTTAGTGTAAACCAATTGACACTTCAAATACTGCTTTATTTTCGGATTCATCCGTACCCGGGGACCTGCACAATATTTAAGGATGAGTCTTTGATAAGGAAGGTGTACGTCCGAACTTTGCCACAACCATTATAGAACATTGTATCGACGATACAAAATTCCCTGTACCTTTAGGCTAATCTTCCAGGATAAAGAATCTTTGGCTGTACATTCCGTGTATGTTTTCACTATGAGCCTGAGAATTTGATGGGGAAAGTTGATCACTAAAATAATTTGAAGGGCTATTGTGATGCGTGGGAAGCGACTGTGATCATACGGATATTAAAATCATATTTGGAAAATATATCCAGTTTTCCTTGAAAGAAACTGGTTAGTAGGTTGATGAGAAAATGTAGTTTATGATTTTGTATGCAGAATTTAATTAACATGAACATGTGTGATGCTTTCATAATCGAGGTACTCTTTTATTTATTTCTTTGAAATAGAAACAAGACAAAGTTAAATTCATATCATTTTACAAATTTAAATAACGTTTTATTACTCAAGTCATTCAGGTAAAGTATTCATTAATTTAACGAATTAAAAATTAACATTTTTGTTATAGCGGGACACATTGTTGCATGATATAAGTGTAATAGTAGTATCTTGAATAAATTATTCACCATCATTAATTAACAGCTATCTGTAAACTACGGCAGTTAAGAGACAGAAGTGTAGTTGTATTTGTATGTAAGCAGCTAAGTAGTAATAGCTATAAACGTTTAAGCATCTATGTATTTAAGTGTATGAGTAATGAGTGTAAGTGATGAATGGTGAATGGTACACAAGTAAATATTTGTAGACTATCAGTAAGTAACTACAAGTACGTTTTTTAGCTACAAGTAAGCTTATACCTTCCATAGATGATGTAGCTACTAAATGTACTATCTGAGAACATTGAGAAGTTGTAAGTTTTATGTCTGTGATTGGCTGACAAAAAGAACACCTTTAACAAACCATACTCTCACAGTTTGCATTTAAGTACCTACTTTCCACAGATTCTTATACGTGAACGTGTCTAACAAGTAAATTGACAACTTTCTTATATATATATTATTTTGAGAATTGTTTGTATTTCTATTTATTTTAATAGAGCTATGTTATTGTAAGTAAAAGGGACACTACTACATTGCTACTTTTCTGTACTGATGGTTTTGACTGATGCTGAATTGGGAAATAGCCATAGTAGTACTTACTTTACTATTACATTTGAATCTTTAGGGTTTAGTAAGCAAGGTATCTAGAAAATGGCAACATTAAAAATTATTTTTACTTTTACGTTTTTGTGTATGGTATAAGTATGATATATTCTTTTGTTGTAGCACACATCTTGATACGGAAGTATTGGTATTTAGAGTCTACGATTAGTTTAAGTACATTAAGATCGTTCAATAACTGCGTTAACTATTCTTATAACAAACATGCAATCCTTCAGAAAACAAAGAAAAATAAACCATATCCCATCTTCACTAAAACCAGATACTCAATCCGGGATTGATATCTTCTTATACAACCGTAATTATAATTGGTAATGTCATTATTGTGTCCTCTAAAATGTACTACAATAAGCTACCCGCTAATATTTACATACTACTAAAGTGTTTACATGAAACTGTACAACATACAGTGACAAAGTTAATACAATTATCATAACAGGGACCATTTGGCATGTCAGTTCAGAGATGAAGTTATAATACAACAAGTACTATAACAGGGACCTTTTGACATAGTCGATTGAGTTCACTTAAATATTAATAATATTTGTCAGGGATGAGATGCACGCTACTGGTAGGATTTTTGTATTTAAGTAACTGACGATTCATGAAGATCACTGTTTGCTAATGCCCTACCTAAATATTCTGCTATAACTAGACTTTTCTAACTAACTATAGGTATTTTATGATGTTAACCTTTAATATGAAGGTATACCTTAATTTCTAAAAGCTTGGTGATCACATAAATCAACGGGACGCTAATAAATAACTGTGTTTCAGGGAGGACTCTCCCGATTACCTGGAGCACTGGCGAAAGCATTGTAAATTTCTGTAGTTGTGGTGTGAGTTCCAGAAGGGTAGCAATAGTAAGGGTAGTAGGGGTAAGCTGCTCTGGCTGCTTCCCGCAGAGCTATCGATCTCAACTCGGCTTGAGCTAAACATTCATGAAAACGGAGTTAGTAACAAAACAAACAGCGGATACGTAAAAATTTGCTAAATTCAGACAAAATTTGCCGAGAAGTATAAAAATTATAGGGAAATCATTTTTTGATTTGGTGGCAGTAAATATTGGATGCAAATAATTGAAGCATTCGTATGACCAGGGTTAGGTATTTTTTTACCTTCTAGAATACGAGTCGAAGCCAGTTTGAAGTCAGCCCGAGAATCCTTTAGAATTAGATAAACCAGTGGCAAAGGGTTTGGAAACATGTCCATTAGAGTCTGCAACGATTCTTTCATTCCATCTATGAGCGGTTCAGCCCCATTGATTGCTAAAGTTAATACAACATTAC